>SJYO01050144.1:1238808-1396813 GCA_006410555.1 Capra ibex | reverse complement strand
CAATCCAGGTATGGTAAAGACAGGAAATAGCTCGGGTAGAAACGTACTTTATAAGGGAACCATAGAGATTAAAAGAACTTCTCTAGAGATCAGAAAGGGTAAAACAAGAAAAGGAGATAAAGAAACGTAACTAACGACTTCTTCCGAAAGAATAGAGAAGAACGATAAGAAACCTTGAGACGTAAGTCTACGAATATAGAAAGGAAAAGAGGAAACGAAAAGCGGAGAAAAGAAAAGTGTCGATACACATTCCGGAGGGGTCTGTCGGTCAAACGAACAAACGTAAAGAAAAGGTACCCCTACCAGAACTAGGGACAGAGGACATGTCACAGTGTTTGGAGTAAGGTATCAAGTAGTCCGTGAGATAGATAGTCTAGATCCGGGAATTTAGATAAAGAGTGAAGGTGACATATTAGTATTGCCTAAACTAAATCCAGTATGGACTTACCAGATCGCCAAAAGGGATGAAAGAAGTTAAACCCAGACTTAAACCATTATTCCTCAAGTACTAGACTCGGTGTCAGTCGAGGACCAGAACAAAAACAACTGACATATCTCGAAGAGGTAGAAACCGACGTTTCTTATATTAGTTAGACTAAAGCTACAACTGGTAGACACTACAGGTACACATCTCAGAAGAGAACACAACAAGCTTCTCTCACAAACGATACTGGTCACGTAAAAGAACCGTTTTGAGATAATCAGAAACGGGACGAAGTAAGGCGTAAGGTTCCAGTTTAAACGGACAATGAGGTCCACAAAGAACTGAAGGATGAAAACGTAAGGTCAGGGGATATTACTTTTCCTGATTTTACCTGACCTTACCCACTTAAATTGAGTCTACTGGTAATATAGATGATGACACCCGTCCTTAGGGAGTCTTCTTTACCTCATCGGTAGTACCAGTTGTTTTCTCAGGTTTTACGTCATGAACCTACGTTAGAGTTTTTGCTGTCTTACTAGAGACAAGTAGAGGTTCCGTTTGGTAAGTTATAGTGTCAATAGGTTCAGATACGGGGTTGGTCATTGCGACTTCTTTGACTTCAACTTGCCAAAATACTTCTGGATGTTCTGGAAAATCTTGATTGTTGTGGGGGGGGGTTTTTTTTCTGTCACTACCCCCCGCCAAATAGATAAAAATAAAAAATAATAAATAGACCGACGTAACCCAGAATCGACACGGTGTGGTCCAGAAGTAACGACGTGTGGCTGAGAGATGAACATCTCGTGTCCCGAGGTTGTGTGCCCGAATCGACAAGGTGACGTACACCCTAGGATCAGGGGATTGGTCCTTAGCTTGGACACCTAAGGTGCACTGTGACGTTCGACCCAAGAATTGGTGACCCGGTGGTCCCTTCAAGGATTTGGACCACGACTTTCTACGGACTTAACGTCGAGACGGGACCCCCGGACTCCTGGTTCTGTTGGGTTGAGTCAAGTCAAGTTAGCCAGTCAGTACAGGCTGAGAAACGGTGGGGTACCTGACGTCGTATGGTCCGGAGGGACAGGTAGTGGTTGAGAACCTCAAATAAGTTTGAGTACAGGTAACTCAGTCACTACGATAGGTTGATAGAGTAGGAGACAACAGGGGAAGAGGACGGAAGTTAGGAAGGGTCGTAGTCCCAGAAAAGTTTACTCAGTCGAGAAGCGTAGTCCACCGGTTTCATAAGTTCAAAGTCGAAGTTGTAGTCAGGAAGGTCACTTGTGAGTCCTAATTAAAGGAAATCCTACTTGACCAACCTAGAGGAACGTCACGTTGCCTGAGTTCTCAAAAGAGGTTGGGGTGTCAAGTTTTCGTAGTTAAGAAGCCACGAGTCGAAAGACATATCAGGTTGAGAATGTAGGTATGTACTGGTGACCTTTTTGGTATCGGAACTGATCTACCTGGAAACAACCGTTTCATTACAGAGACGAAAAATTATACGACAGATCCAACCAGTATTGAAAAGAAGGTTTCTCATTCGCAGAAAAGTAAAGTACCGACGTCAGTGGTAGATGTCACTAAAACCTCAGGGGGTTTTATTTCAGACTGTGACAAAGGTGACAAAGAGGTAGATAAAGGGTACTTCACTACCCTGACCTACGGTACTAGAATCAAAAGACTTACAACTCGAAATTCGGTTGAAAAAGTGAGAGGAGAGAGTGAAAGTAGTTCTCCGAGAAATCAAGAAGAAGTGAAAGACGGTATTCCCACCACAGTAGACGTATAGACTCCAATAACTATAAGGAGGACCGTTAGAACTAAGGTCGAACACGAAGTAGGTCGGGTCGCAAAGAGTACTACATGAGACGTATCTTCAATTTATTCGTCCCACTGTTATATATCGAAATTGCATGAGGAAAAGGATAAACCTTGGTCAGACAACAAGGTACAGGTCCAGATTGACAACGAAGGACTGGACGTATGTCTAAAGAGTTCTCCGTCTAGTCCATCAACCATCAGGGTAGAGAAAGGCTTAAAAGGTGTCAAATAACACTAGGTGTGTCAGTTTCCGAAACCGTATCAGTTATTTCGTCTTTATCTACAAAAAGACCTTGAGAGAACGAAAAGGGTACTAGGTCGCCTACAACCGTTAAACTAGAGACCAAGGAGACGGAAGATTTTGGTCGAACTTGTAGACCTTCAAGTGCCAAGTGCATAACGACTTCGGACCGAACCTCTTAAAACTCGTAATGAAATGATCGTACACTCTACTCACGTTAACACACCATCAAACTCGTAAGAAACCGTAACGGAAAGAAACCCTAACCTTACTTTTGACTGGAAAAGGTCAGGACACCGGTGACGACTCAAAAGGTTTAAACGACCGTACAACTCACATCGTGAAAGTGTCGTAGTAGAAAATCCTAAACTTTGTCGAGGTGACCTTAAGGTAGTGAAGGTGATCGAAACAAACATCACTACGAAAGATTCCGGGTGAAATGAAGTGTAAGGTCCTACAGACCGAGATCCACTCACTAGTGTGGTAGCACTAATAGACCCAGGACTTCTAGAAAAAACATGTCAAGAAGACACATAAGAACGGTGGAGAAGAATTATAGGAGACGAAGATAATCCAGGGATGGTAAATACAGGAAAAAACTCGGGTAGAAACGTACTTTACAAGGGAACCACAGAGACTAAAAGAACTTCTCTAGAGATCAGAAAGGGTAAGACAACAAAAGGAGATAAAGAAACGTCACTAGTGACTCCTTCTGAAAGAATAGAAAGGAACGATAAGAAACCTTGAGACGTAAGTTTACCAATATAGAAAGGAAAAGAGGAAACGAAAAACGAAGAGAGGGAAAGTGTCGATAAACATTCCGGAGGGGTCTGTCGGTAAAACGACAAAACGTAAAGAAAAAGAACCCCTACTAGAACTCCCTCGTTCTGGTAGGGGTTCTTTTTTTCTGTAAAGTTGACCGAGGACGAAAAGTTCGGTCTCACTCAGAATCATCAAACTCTGAATGATAAACAGTGGTGATCACACATATGTTGGACAGAGTCACACCTCCTTAAACATCGGTTTCTTACTTGATCGGAGGTCCGTATGGGAACCCAATAGTCATAGGGGTGACGACTCCTTTCCTCATGTGTTTCCGAAATACAACAGTGAGACGAATAAATTGAATGTACGTCTCATGTAGTACGATTTACGGTCCGACTTACTTCGTGTTCGACCTTCGTCCTAATGACCCTCTTCATAGTTATTGGAGTCTATCCGTCTACTGTGGTGGGAATACCGTCTTGATTTCGTGAGAACTATTTTCACTTTCTCCTTTCACTTTTTTTACCGAATTTTGAGTTGTAAGTCATTTACTTCTAGTACCGTAGGTCAGGGTAGTGAAGTACGGTTTATCTACTCCTTTGTTACCTTTGTCACTCTCTGAAATAAAAGAACCCGAGGTTTTAGTGACGTCCACCACTGATATCGGTACTTTAATTTTCTGTGAATGAGGAACCTCCTTTTCAATACTGGTTGGATCTGTCGTATAATTTTTCGTCTCTGTAATGAAACGATTGTTTCCAGGCACATCAGTTTCGATACCAAAAAGGTCATCAGTACATACTTACACTCTCAACCTGGTATTCCTTTCGACTCGTGGCTTCTTACCTACGAAAACTTGGTATTACAACCTCTTCTGAGGACTCTCAGGGAACCTGAGGTTCCTCTAGTTTGGTCAGTTAGGATTTCCTTTAGTCAGGACTTATAAGTAACTTTCCTGACTACGACTTCGACTTCAAGGTTATGATACCGGTGGACTTCGTTTATTGACTGAGTAACCTTTTTTTTTTTGGGATTACGACCTTTTCTAACTCCATCCTTCTCTTCCCCTACTGTCTCCTACTCTACCAACCTACCGTAGTGACTGAGTTACCTGGACTCAAACTCGTTCGAGACCCTCAACCACTACCTGTCCCTTCGGACCACACGACGTCAGGTGCCCCAGTGTTTCTCAGTCTGTGTTGACGCATTGACTTGACTGACTTGACGGAGGAGGACCGTGCCGACGGTACTCGTGGGGTCAAACCTCGTGGGTCGTGTGACAAGGCTCCAGGACCCTACGACACGGTTATCGGGTGTACTAGGGGTTACTCGTGTCCTCGTCGACCGTTGTGTGTAACCGTGTCCCCGACTACCCGTCACAGGCTCCCGTCTCTACGGTTCTCGAACGGGCCGTCTGGGTTCCCAAGTCCCACCGGTTTCACTCGTGAGTCATTCGTGACCGTAAAGTAATAGTTTTATAAATTATTGTATGACCCTGAAACCCAGTACGGGGTGGGGCGGGGTGGTGGGATGTGTGAAGGGGTTGTCGTGACGGGACTATTCGGTAGACGGGACCCCTGTGTCTCCCGACCCTGTTCTCACTCCGTTCCACGGGAGTGTGAGTCCCCGACCGGTGCGGACCCTCACTGTGGGGGTGGGACGGGACGGAGAGGGACCAGGGACCTCCTATGTCGTTACAAAATTAGTTTTACCCAGTCTTCAATCTTTGTCCTAGTCTACCTCCCATCTTCGTCCCCACGGTTACACCCCTTTGTGTACCTCTCTGTCCGAACACCTGTATTCCCTGTTCCTCTCCAGACCACCGAGGCTTTATGTGTGAAAGTCCATCTCGGACTAATGTCTCCAAGGTCAAATTGCAACTCTTCCTCTCTGTGTGAGAAAGGTCCGGAACCGGAGTGGTTTGGAGCCGATAGGTAGAACCTTAAACTTGTTCTTTCTCAGACTCGTCTGGGGAGGAACATGGTTTTGCGACTGTCGGGAGTCGGGGTTAGGGAGGCCGGGCGCCAGAGGTCTTAACTCCGGACCTAGTCGCTTTGACTGTAGTAGTCCCTAGAAGTGTCAGAGAGGAGAGGAAGGTGACCCGGATGAGTCCTGACATGCCATACGACTTAGTAACGGGACAAATTATTGGTAATCCTAGTCCATCGAAGATACGAGACAATCAGGGGTTTGTTACTACCTTTAGAGACTGTACAAGGGTCGTGGGTGTTCTGACCAATGCACAAGTATTTAAAAGTGAATCCTTACGTACAGGACGGAGGGGCAGGGGGTCCAATCGGTATCTTAGCAGGCATGTCGGGGACCCACCGTACCCCCACGAGGGTCTAGCGACAGGTCGGATAGGGTATGACAATTCACTGGGACATTATTCGACTAGGTGACTACCGTGCCTCGACGGACTCGCAAAACAAAACCAGAGTTCTACGGAAAAGTCCTACCACTCGTGAGACGCAAGGGAGGTAAGAGGTTGTTCCGGGAACTCAAAAGGTGCAGGAGCTTGAACCGCCAGGAAAGGGCACCTCGTAGAGGATCGGGAACCTTCGGAGCGCCCGACCCGACCGACCACGACCCAGTTCCCCGAAAAACGGAGTCCGTAGACACACCACCCCCCCCCGTGAAACCCTGGGCCGTTTCAGGGAGGTACAAAGACGAGACTAGTCCCCGGAGTGTAAAGAGATATGGACGTACTCCATCTGTCTCCGTCACCTTCTCTTCCACTCTGTGTCCAGTTGTTCACCACCGAGGACAGGGTTGTCACCCTTGTCCCTTCCGTTCAGGGGAACGGAATTATGACCCAGGGAATTATGATCGGACCGGTTTTTCAATCAAACCCAAAGGGGTATTGTAGTATACTCCCTCTAGTTTTACCAGTTAGGATTTCCTTTAGTCAGGACTTGTAAGTAACTTTCCTGACTACGATTTCGAGGTTATGAAACCGGTAGACTACGTTTCTTGATTGAGTAGTCTTTTCTGGGATTACGACCCATTTTAACTTCCGTCCTCCTCTTCCCCTGTTGTCTCCTACTCTACTAACCTACCGTAGTGACTGAGTTACCTGTCCTCAACCTCGTTTAAGGTCCTCAGCCACTACCTGTCCCTTCGAACCGTACGACGTCAGGTACCCCAGTGTTTCTCAGCCTGTACTGAGTCGCTGACTTGACTTGTCCATTGTAACATGCCTTTTGGGGCTTGCTTGAAAAACCGGTTGGGTTATTAACGAAAAGTAGGGCAAGTAACGGTAATCCCGAGGGGCAGTGGAGAAGTCGTCCCTCGTGGTTCGGTCTTAGTACAAAATTTTGTGAAGTGTCACAAACATGGTGCAGACTGTCGAAACGTTTCGGTACAGTGTAAAATAGGGTCGCACAGAGTCGGACTCTGGTTGGGTTAGTCTATAAATCCTTGCTCGTGGGGGTGACCTGTGTGTTCCTGTGCCTGTAAGCCTCTTCCACGGTTCCAACCTGTCTTCGTCCACTCGTCTCTTCAGTCCTGACCGGTCCCAAAACCACGCCTCCGGACCGAGACTCGGAGGCACGGGGGCTGTGTCCGGAAGGAGTCTCTTTCTGGGCGACTGCTACGTCTACCGTCACTTGAGCGTGTGGATCCAGGTTTCCACCCGAGACGACCCTACTGGATTTCCGGACTCCACACAGGGCACTCGAGACTCGGAGAGTCCCGACGACTCTCCCTGCGGTCATGCCGATCTACCTGAGTTCAGTTACCGGTCTCGCCTACGAGTGATACGTAGTAAGAGGAGGGGAGGACCGAGTCAGGGAGAGGAAGGGAGGACGGAGTCAGGGAAAGGAGGGGAGGACGGAGTCAGGGAGAGGAGGGGAGGACGGAGTCAGGGAGAGGAGGGGCCCAGGGACGTCCGGACCGGACCCCCCACCCCCCGTCGTCCACCTTCGTCGTGACCAGAACTCCACGGTAGGAGACGAGGGGGAGGTCCCGTCCCGTCCTGTCTCTGGGGCGACTACGGAGGACGGGACGCCCAACGAGAGGGACTCGGCCCTACTGCGGAAGGAATTTCCCTTCACGGAGGGGTCTATACCACGACCAAGGGTCCGGGGGTCGCCCAAGAAGGAGTGCAAATGGTAGGTCTGGTCCAGGTAGCGAGTCCGGCGAAGAGTACTCGTTCTCGAAGGATTCCTTTCGGTCTTTCCGCCGCTCTCTTATAAGGGTCCGAGTCGTGGTCGACGCACCGGGTCGGAGAGTGCGGGTCGGAGTCGGCACTCGGACAGACTCGGTGGAGACGTGGGTGGTGGAGACCCGCTGTCCGTCTGTCGTGGAGTCCAGTCGAACCCCAAAACAAGGTCTCCGAAACGAACCGTAAACGAAAAAAAGACGTATGGGGTCCATCTATCCGGTCTGTGGGAGCCGAAGACTTGAGACCCTCCAAGTCTGTCGAGTCGCAGGCTCAAGTCTGCTTTTTGATAAAGGGGTCTGCGGTAGAGGAGACAGGACCCCCTGCCCCAGGCAGGGTTTGGGACAGTGAGAGGCATTCCTCTCCGACAGCTGGAAGGGTCGCCGCGACCGGAGACTCCTTTATGAAGGGTTCGTGGTATAAGTCGGGTCTCAGGCTTAGAAACCTTGACCGGGGGTTCCTTTTTCGCTCAGTCTTTTCAGTCCTTTTAGTCTTTTTAGTGTGACCTCCTCTCTCTCCGAAACGTACGTGAGAATTCTCGTGTCATCAGTGTCTGAACTTCCTTTATGAGTGTTTTCAGTACCCTGAACTCCTTTTCTGATAGTGCGCACCCAATCCCGGTGTAATCTCGATACCTCTGTGTGCCCTGTTGTCTGCTGTCCAATCACCTCGACCCCCGACCCGGCCCCGAGTGCCTCGTGTAAGCCCCAGGCGCCCGGCGCAGGGACTCCAGACCCGACCTCGACCCGAGTCTGAGACACGTCTCGGGGGTTCGTTACCTAAAGTGAGGGTCCTCCTCACCCCGGTCCACCTGTCCCGAGGTCGTGAGAGAGACGTCCTGAATGGGAAACAGAAACGGGTCCCTACTGAAGGTCCGGTCCTAGAGAAACATGTGGTCGGCCGTCTCCTCGACCCCCCTCCTCCCCTCCCTCCGTGCTAGTACCTCGTGGTCAGGGATTGCGACCCACTGACGACCCGACCGACAAGTGTCACGGTAAGGCGTCCGCCAGTGGGTACCCTCCGTCTCACGAAGCACGTTTCCTTCGCCAGGAGTAGCAGGCCTGTGAAACGTAGGGGTCTAAGGTCCGGACGTCCTCCCCTGGGGAGGGTGGTGGGTAGGTACACGGGGGTTTGAGAATGGTTCGTCCGGTCCTGTAGCCGTCGCTACTCGTACATCTTCTGTAACAAGGTCGGGCACCCCCTATACTCGGGCCGGTTGTCTCCGGGGTCTCGGCGTGGACACGCCTCGTGTCACAGTCTCTTCCCGGGCCTCGTCCCCGGGACGGGAGGTAGGATTTGAGGCGGGTTCTGGTCCGAGCCCCCAGACAACCCTCTCGGGTCCCACTTTCAATGTCTGGATACCTAGGTCACGGTAGCTACTACCGACACTGTCACCTGTCACGGAACCGCAACGGGAAGTCCGAGAACACGCAGGGGACCTCTCTCTGTCGTCTCAACCTCACCCAACCCCACCCCCGGCTTCATTCTCCGTCGTGGGACTCGTCCTGGTCCTGACTCTTTCTCCGACCGAGCCCCTTTCCCTCGCTACTCCCGAACCTCAACCCTTCTTTGTCCCTTGGTCCCTCCTCAGACTTCCTGAAACTCCTAGAGCAGAGACCTCCGACCCTCTTCCCCTTTCTGCACCCCTTCTACTCGGACCTCTGTCTCCGGGACGGATCCGGGGCTCCACCGGGACGAATGGTCCAGTCGGCTCTGTCGCCACCACTACTCGCGCATTCCCGGTAACTGGTCCCGAGGTGTCTATTCGTCGTACTGACTCCACCACTACCTCTGTCGGTCAATCTCTCCTCTCCGGTGGTAGTAGGAGACGGGGTTTCGCCCACTCAGGGGGTCCGAGGTCTGGTTCTTGGAGGTGAAGGGGTCCGACGGGTGGCACGGGGGTTCGGTCGGAGCACACGAGGGGTCCCGTCACGGTCGAGGGGTGGATACCTCTACGGCTAAGGAGAGACCGGTTGCACCAACATGTCCTTGTAGACTCTCTCCTCTTCGTCCCCCCGTCCGAGTGTGCGACCGAAGGGGCACCCGGCGGAGGCAATCGGACCTCGGGTCTTCTGATCTCTGGGGTCTTCGGGCGAAAGGGAAGAAAGGAGAGTATGGGACCGGAGAACCAGGAGTTCACAGGGTCCCTCCGTCCCAGATTGTGCGTCATTAGGCAACAAAGTGAAACAGGGTCTTCAGAGGAGAGGATAGTTTGGAGTCGGAGAATAAGAAAGAAACCAGTCCTTCAAATCGTCGACTGTAAGGGGCGAGATTGACTCCAGCTTCTCGGTGATCGGGAAAAGGTTTTAAGAGTCAAACCTAGGGAAAGGGACACGACTAGGACCGAAGAGGAGGGGACCGGTACGTGTCTCGACGTGTGTACGTTTCTCTGTCCACACATACACACTACGGGCCCGCACGTGTGTCGAGGGTCGGGAGCTGGAACTCCAAGATGCGTGGTACCCCCGTCGGTTCTAGTCGTACTGCGTCGTCCACCACCGGGACGGCAACTACATCAGTCTCTGCTCGGGGCGGTTCTACGGCGGACCTTATGCTACACGTGTAACGGTGGGGTCCGTGCCCGTGGGGGCTCGTGGCGGGGTCGTCAGGTGGGTCGTGCTCGGACTGGCCCCGTGGGGCCCGGTCGTCCGACAGGGGGAGACGTTGGCAGGGGCATGGGTCCCGAGTGCCCTCCCGGTGGACCCGTCCTACGGTGGAAAAGGGAGACTCCGGTGGACGGATCCAGTGTAGGGCGTCCTTGGACAGGGAAGAGAGACGTTGGGCTGTCCTCTTCTCCACCTAGGTCGACTCTCCGTGCCGTCCCGCACCGGAATGGATACTACGGTGGTTGTAGCTTGTCGCACCTGTCCAGGGGTCGGAGAAACCGTGACTTCACTTGACACCTTTTGCTTCGTGTACGAGTCTGGACCCCTGAGTCCCGTCTGTCGCACCTCCCGGTGACGACCTTCGCAGGGCCGTCTGAGGGTCAGACCCTAGTGACGGGTGAAGAAGCGTCCTTCCTCACCCCCCGGAACTCCCTTCGCTGACCGGATCCAGTGTCCACTCAGACGTCGTCAAACCCTGCCCTGTGGGAAAGACCGGGGGTCCGGGCATGATGGAAGAAGGGGAAAACCTACCGGAACTGGAGGCTCTCGTGTCCCTAGACCGGGGGTTCCTGGGACAGGGTGGCCCCCCGTGGGGTCACGACAGACTCGGAGTCGGGCAGGTCGGTGTACAGACGGGCGGGGACCACCTCGTCGTGCGGGCGTGTCCTCGAACAGTGGAGGAAGACTCCAGGGATGACTATTTGTCCTTCCTCCGAGTGACCCTTTTACCCGTGGAGTCCGGGGACTGGAACGGGACCCTAATCTTTCTCCCTGCGGGTCGTCGTACTGACCGGCGGGTCGGGAGTTCCAACTGAGTGCGAGACATCGGTCGTACTTCCGGTGTCTTGTTTCTTAGTCACAGGTGTCCCGGCGGGACCGCGATCGGGACAGAAACCCCCTCCGGGGAGTCAACGTCTGTCCTACTCCCACCCTCCCCCGTCCAATGCTGAACTCTAAACCGGGACTGAGTAGGTTTGCCGTAGGACACCGGGTCACATGGCACACCTGGCGTCGAACAAGGGGGTCCCGGGACCTCCCTCCGGCCACCAGGACGACTCTCCAGGAACTGGGACCGTCCCGAGACCCCGAGACCCCGAGACCCGAGACCCCCGTCTCGACGAGGAATTATCTCGTCGGGGTGGACCCCTTTTGGTCTCCGGGTCCTGTCCTCCTGTATTTGTAGGAAAAGATTGGTGTCTTCACTGGAGAGGAGTAGACAGGTAGGAACCCGTCCCTGTCTCCGTCCTCTGTCCTTCTGGTGTTCCACCCGTCGGGTCGTCTGGACCCGTGACCCGTAGTTACTGGGTTCATAGGACCGTCGGGGACCCTTCTCTTACCACAAAGGGTGGTCCGATGGTCGTCACTCCCGTCGAGCAGTCCGGGAGAAGGAACCCGACCCCCTCCGAACTCTCTGAGGACGTCCGTAAGTCTTCCGTCTGGCAAAGAGGTCCTGGGAGGCTAGGTGGGTAGATACTCGGTTACCCGGACTTCGCCCCAAAGTGAACTCCGGCCTCATCTGCAATCTCTCCTGAACTCAAGGATTGGAGCTGACTCACGGTTCACTCCTTTTCACCGACCTTAGTCAGTCCCTGATCCTCCCAAAGACGTTTTAAATCGAAGGGTACTTTCTTTTTTAAAAGGAAGACACGATCCTCTCCTAGTCGTCTTTAGGACGGATAAGTACCTCAGTATTCGTATTCACCGCCCAAAGAAGGAACCTCCGGGGGGACGAGGATATAGGGGAGAAGAAGGGGCACATGAGTGGGTGTAACCTTTACATGTCCCCGTCGGTCATCTCCTTCCACATTGACTGGTCGAACCGCTTCTCGTCTGTGTTCCTCTTGAGCTGGTGCGGGACCCTCGTGTCGTCTCCCGTCTACCCTTCCACCCGTCCTGTCGGACCCCGGACGCCGGAGGCTCGGGACACGGTCGTGAAAGGTGGCGGGTGGTGTACCTCGTCGGAGATCTTGTGGAGGTCAGAGTCCATGTCGTTGTACGGACGGCGGACTTACGATCCCATTACAGGCCGGTGTAATGGGAGGGGTCCTCCCGGGGACGGGATTCGCAACGAGCATTTCTTTGAGGTTTTTGGTACCTAGTGGGACTCACAGGGGTAGAGGACTGTGGGTTGTCTTTTTAGATCTCTCGGAGAGAGAAGGAAGACCAGGTGTCTACTGAGTGGCCCTACGCGTCCCGGGGCTTCTTCGACTACCGCCTTCCGACTCGTGAACGAAGGAACCTCGTCCACTGTCGACTGAGGTCCGACGAGAGAAACAATGTCGACCCAGGCAAACACCCCAGGAGCCCCACCAGAACCGAGAGAAGACCTAATGGGACTCGTCTCTTCTCGGGAGTAACCCCCGTGCAGGTGTATGGTGAGGGGGTGGTCGATCTCCCTGTTGGGTGCACTCTACTCGACGTACTCCATACGTGAGGGGAGGACCTGGCCTGAGTGGTGGACGGTCCCTCGGTGGGTGCCCGGGTTGAACCCTGTGTGTCCGGGGAGGAGTTGAGGGGTCCGGAGGGACCCTGGTCGGGGGTCACCTCACCCCGACCCCCGGTGTGAGTGCACCACGACTCCGCCCCTCGTCAGGTGCAGAAGACCCAGACTTTCCTTTTGGAAGATTCTTCGAACGGTCGTCTGGTCCGGGAGTGGGACGTGCTGTACACTGGGGGTGTGGTCGTTTCCCCGGACACCTCAAAGGTCGTGCTCCCTCGGCCCCGAGGCCTCTGGTGGAAACTCCGGATCCAGAGGATTGGTGCTCTCGGAGCACCTGAAAGCAAGAAAACGAATGTTCACTGACACCGGTACTGAGGTCCCCGGTAGACAGTCCCTCGGTCCTTTTTTCGTCGTTCGTACCTCTCCCACGACAGGTTGGGTGAAGAGGCCGCAGTCCGAGTCTCCTCGGTCGTAAAAGACCCGTAGGACTGTATGCAGAGTGTCTGTGCGAGGTGTCGGGTCCTTTCGTCCACAGGGTGCACTCTTTAGTTCTGAGTCTCTCCAACAGGAGACTCAGTGTGTAGATCCGGAGGTTGGGACGCTGAGAGTGCCCTGGTCGGAGGAAGAGGGTCTTGGATTGACCCTCCGAAGCGAGACCGGGACACCCCTACCTCCCTCTCCCCAGGTGAGTGTAAGCTACTCCTTCTTCTTCCACTACTACGGGTACTACCGTCACTACTACGGCCCGTGGTGCTTCCTGTCCGGGGTGACGACTAGGTGGGTGTGCGGTCGGTCGTCCCTCGGGTCCTACAACGGGTGCCTACACACCCTCAAGGTCTACGGGTACTACTCGGGGGCGGACCTCCCCTCCGCCCCTCCCTCCGTCCCTCCGTTCTCGTCCTTTCCATTCTTCTCTTCGGGACCCGAGTGCCTCTGGCGGGGCCGATTCACGCTTGTCGACCGACGGACGTCGGAGACACGGGCTTCTGGGGTCAGTCCCTCCTCCCCGTCCCGACCGACCGTAGTTCACTCACTGTCGGTCCGGACGCCACAGGACGAGGGGTCGGTCGAGGGACTCGTTCTGGACGGAGGGGAGACAGGGTCCCGGCGTCGGGGTGGGAAAGAAGAGAACGGGACTCCGACACAGAGACTCCCGGAGTCGATTCCCACTAACGGGGGTCCCCTGTACCTGTGACAGACCTCTCAAGACCACTAGGTCGGGTCTCACACGACCACCACAGATCGTCCATCTCCGACGATTTACGATGTCACACATCCTACCGGGGAGTTGTTTCTTAATGTGTCGGGGTTTACATCGGGTATCACAATTGTCACGGTCCCGACTCTTTGAGACGGGTTTTCTTTGAAAAAAAAACGTGTTTTCGGTCAAGTTCCCTTTTTATTTATTTATATATTCTGTATATGTATATATACGTAATTTTTATATACCCATATACATAAATATATATATGTGTGTGTCTCAAAATATCCGAAGTAAAAACAGAAGTACGTTTTAACTTTAAGTAGATAATACTCCTTTTCCGTATTACTTCTACCGTCCAAAATTCCTAATTTTGGAGTCGTTACTTTTTTTAGTGACGAAAATCAGTGATTTTGCAAACATAAGGTCGGACACTTTCAGTCGTCCTGCCTCCGAATAAAGATTAGAAACAAGGATTTTAGCATAGTCTCCGGTGTTCCCTGGAGGACGGGGGTGTGGTCGGGTCGTGGGGGTCCGTTACGGGTGGGAGGAGGGACCAGTGTGAGTGAACGGGAAGGGCTTGGTCAACGGGTGCGTCGAGTGGTGCCGCCCGGTCGGGCACCAGACGTGTTCAGGTAACTTCTAGATGTCCCTTTCATCCCCCCTGTCTCCGGGGACCTGACTCACCACGTCGAAGACCCTACCCCCTCGGGAGGTCTTAGGTGTGATACGTGGGGCAAGGAAGTGTACGCACGTGTGTGGGTGGTCGACTACGGGGAGACTAGGCTCCAGGGGTGTCGTCTCTGACCCGGAGTGTCCGAGAAGGTCCCTGGAGTCCGACTACGAGTCACGTCTGAGGGACTCGACCGCTCCGGTGGGACCGATACCCGTCCCCTGGGGCTTGACACTATTTCCTCGGACTCAGCCCTAGACGGTACTGGACCTCGCCGACCCTTCCTGACTGTCGGAGATACTAGGAAGACACGTCCTTGTCTCCGGGCTCACGTTCTGTCTCCTCCGAGCATGGACGTGGTCGTGTTTCATGGTCTCATGCACCTACAAGGTCTTTATGGGGTCCGGTTTGTCACTCCACTTTTCCGGCGACTCGTCGTAAGGTCGACACTCCATCATGGCCTCGCCCTCGGCGAGGGGTTTTTACGGTGACTTCTCTGTCAACCTAAGCACCAATTAGAGGCGATGGAGCGTGGGGACGGGGGGCGGAGGACCGAGGGGGCCCCGGGGTGGTCCCTGCAGACACAACGGTGATCCGTGGAGACGAAACAAACTACTGCCCGGAGCGTTGCACGGACCGTTTCACCGGAGACATTGTAGGGGCACTGGGAGAAGGGGGAACCGACTGGTCAGGTAGAGTACGTAAAAGAGAACATAGTGGAAATACCAAAATGGACGGCACATACATGTGCATGTACCGGGTCGACATACAGATGTCGGGACTTGAAGGAGGGTCCTAGTATAGGTGTAACGAAGACCTGTAGGACTGACGCCACGGAGGGTTTGTCGACGATTAGTTGTTGAGGTTTCTGACCTGAGGAGACGGAGGGAGCGTCTGGGACGGGGCACAGACACGGGGAGTCACCTGACCTACCGTGGGGGTGCAAACCGGTGAGTTCGGTCTTTGCTCGATGAAGTCAGAGGACAGGAACGTCGGGTGGCAGGTGTTCACTGGAGGTTCTGGACGAGCGATGAGGAGAATAAAGAGAGGTCACGTAGTAAAGAGAGGTAGCGATAATTATTATGGTAAGATTGAGTTCGAAAGGAGGTTCGGGTCGACCTCGATGACAGTTTAGACAAGGAATCAAACTGGGCGATCAGTCGGGACTTCACTTCACAATCAGTGAGGCAGCACAGGTTGAGAAACACTGGGGTACCTGATATCGGTCAACCCGAGGAGACAGGTACCCGTTCTTATGACCTCACCCAACGGTAAGTGAAGAGGTCCACTAGAAGGTGTGACGTCCGTCTAAGAAATGACGGACTCAATGGTCTTTTCGGTTAGTCGGGAAGAGAGGGAGTTCAGGTGGAGACAGTCGGACAGTCATAGACAGACTGTACATCCAGACTTGTACTGTGGGTGACTCGGTGGGTGAGTCGCCAAGAGGACACGAGTGTCGGATCATGTGTTACTGGAGTGAGAAGTCGGGACAGAGGACGTAAAATGTGCGACCACTCGGACAACGCTCAGGGGGTCAGGTCGGGGACGGGAGACACGACAGTACGACGAAGTTTAATGTGGACGGAATAAAGTGTTTCGGTACTGAGGTAACACGCTCGTACGAGTCAGTACAGATTGAAAGACGGGGGGACACCTGACATCGGGGGGTCCGAGGAGACAGGTTCCTTAAAAATTCTGTTCTTACACCCTCTCCCAACGGTAAAAGAGAAACTCTTTTAGACGGTGTGGGTCCCTAGTTTGGGCTCAAAGGAAACAGAGAACGGAACGTCTACCTAAGAAAAAAAAAAAATTAATAATAATAAAAAAAAAAAACGTCCACCTAAGAAATGGGTGACTCGGTGACCCTTTCTGAGAACAGAGATAAGTCAAGTCAGACCAGCGAGTCAGCACAGACTGAGAAACACTAGGGTACCTGACATCGTACGGTCCGGAAGGAGAGGTAGTGGTTGAGGGCCTCAAATGGGTTTGAGTACAGGTAACTCAGCCACTACAGTACGTTGGTAGAGTACAGGGGAAGAGGAGGGCGGAAGTTAGGAAGGGTCGTAGTCCCAGAAAAATTTACTCAGTTCAGGTTAAAGAGAAGTAGTCAAGTTTACAGTAGAGGAGGTTCTTCGGAAAGGACTGGGGAGAAAAGATTAGGGTCGAGTCTGTTTCACTGAGGAACCTCGAGGCATGCATCGGTGGAGACAGAGTCTCGGTGGCGTGACAAATATTGTATCGACGAGTTCATAGTCAGTGAGGTAATCCGACACTCGAGAGATTTCCATCATGGGTCGAAGTCGGTGGGAGTTGAGGACTCTTGTTTGTAGTACGAACGATGAATTTTCGGTACGACCCGAAAGTCGAAAGCCCAATAAGCATTTCCTGGGGACAGGTCCTGTCTAGTATAAGGTCGGTGTGACGACTGTACGGTAGACTCACTTATTTGAGTTTTCTTCTAGGTCCTTCCGGAAACGTCCTCTCAATGATTCTCTCCCTCAGTCGGTCCACTTCCTCGTCCGACCCACTATCACCGTTGTGCGGTCGATACCCACTGCCCTACACACCTTCCGAACAGAGTAAAGGTTGTTGAAAGAGAGAAACTGGGGCGACGGGGTCCAACCACATCTCTTCTGTCGTCGGACTCGATAGGACGTCCTGTCGCGTCCGAAACGGAGAATGGACTACTTGTACGGCTACCGCATCCGGTGCTCCTTCCGCAACAGGTGCCGGGGGTCATCGAGGAACATCAACGAGAATAGACTTCCGTCTGCCCCCTCTGTCTTTCGAGCGACAGACCTACGGGGCTCCTTCTTCAGGAAGGGCCCGGACCTACCGTTCGTCCGTACCCCTCCTCGTCGAGTGGGGCGAGAATGGTTTCCCCCGGGTCAACGTGGTACACCACAGCAACTCTGACACCCACGATAACTCCCCGACCTAGTGGAGACTCGTCAACACCACGTCTGCCGAGACCTCTCCGCTGCCCGCCCGTCCAGTCCCCAATCGACCACCGGGGTCTCAGTTGGGTCGGGCGTTCCCTCGGTCATTGGAAGGGGTGGTCTCGTCGGGTGACGGGGAGGGGTGACCTGAGGGACGTAGAAGGAGACTGTGGGCCAGACCGTCCATAGCGAGACCCCTGTTCCCCGGCGCCGTCTCGGAGCCGCTTCCCGTTCCCCACAGATACTCGTCGTGGGTCCCCTGGGTTCCACGGACGACAGACCAAGGTGGGGGTCAAGGGACTGTGGCGAGAGAACCACTTCTTTGGGTCCTTTGAGAGGACCCTTTTTCTTGACGATTGTCACCCTCAGTCGGTTCCCCCTTCTCTGTCTGAACCACTGGTTCTATTCCCTGTTCCTACCCCGAAGTGACTCGAGGCCCGACAAGATGACTTCATAAAGGCATAAAGACGACTCCGATCGTCAGGACGGAAGAAGGAATGGGGGTCCGGTCCGAGTGGAACTGCTGTGACTACCCGAAGGCCCTGTACACTATCGTCCACATCTAATTCTTCCACTACTCGTCCTACTTCCGAGCCATGGACGTCCCCTTCCACCCGTAGACCCACTCGTCCCTCAGGTCCGGATGGCAGAGGTGACACAGGTCCTTCGTCAGGCGGACACGGGCAAGACCGTCGTGGTGGTTGCGAGGGGAGGTCTGTGTTCGACGAACCCCGTCTCCGGTGCCCCTCCCCTCCCTGTCCACGGGTCTCCGGTCTCACGAGTCTCAAGGACGAGGGCTCCCGTCTCCGGAGGGTTGTCTCGACCCGGTCGCCGCCGCAGGATCTGCCGTGGTTTCACGGGAGACGCCGAGAACAGTGACGGGTAACGGAGATGAAGAGGGACAGGAGGGATTCTAGTCCCACGGAGACACACGGTCTCTCTATCCCCGCGTCCCTCTGTCTTGACACAAATATATGACCTTTACCACCCTCGGTCCTCCTCCTCCTACGTACGGTTCACAGAGAAACAAACTTTTTGAAAAACACAACATAACCCCACTTTCTTTCACTTTCACATCAACGAGTCAGCACAGACTGAGAAACGCTGGGGGTGTCTGACATCGGATGGTCCGAAGAGACAGGTACCCTAAAAGGTCCGTTATCATGACCTCACCTAACGGTAAAGGAAGAGGTCCCCTAGAAGGGTTGGGACCCGAGTTTGCGCCCAGAGGGCATAACATCTGTCTGCGAAGTGGCAGACTCGGTGTCGACTACTTGTTACACCACTATCAAAGGTCAATTGTCGCTTCCCTGAGTCGGTATGTATATGTACGTAGGTAAGAGAGGGTGTGAGGGGAGGATAGGTCGAACGCTGTATTGTAACTCGTCTCAAGAGACAGATATGTCATCCAGGAACGACCAATAGGTAAAATAAAATGAAAATTTAAAAAAAAATAATAAAAATTGTGGTCTTTGTGAAACATAACCCCATGTCAACTAATTGTTACAACTCCATCAAAGTTCACTTGTCGCTTCCCTAACTCGACATGTATATGTAGTGGGTAAATTTTATATAGTCACACATCTACAACTAAGGTTTGAAGGTCTTTGCCAGATAGAAATATCGCTCTAGTCGATGAGGAGCATTCGGATCAACCAACGAGTCAGCACAGACTGAGAAACGGTGGGGTACCTGACATCGGGAGGTCCGAGGAGACAGACACTCTAAGAGGTCCATACTTATGACTTTACCTATCGGTAAGGGAAGAGGTCCCCTAGAAGGGGTGGGGCCCTGGCTTGAGTCCAGAGGACGCAACGTCTGTCTAAGAAATGACAGACTCGGTGGTCTCTTCGGCTCTTGTGACGTCTATACCGTGGACGATGTCAGGTCATCCTCGTCTCAGGTTTTGTATCTCCCTTTACACCGTCGTCTCCTTTCGGCCAACTGTCCTGGTCCAGGAGACGGACGAGGTAAGATCAGGTAAGGAGGTCTGTCTTCCCAGTCAGAAAGGTAACACCGAGTGCGTAGTGTGTCGGGAGAGGGTGGGGGCGAAGAGTAGGGTACGAGAATAGACCCCACCTTTTGTGTCCAGTCGGTCCGTGGTGACTTCAAAGGTGACGGGCGGGGTGAGAGGGGGAAGAGGACTCCTAGACCCCCTCCCGGGGGTACAGGAGGACTCAGTGACGAAGGGGTCGTCTTGTAGTCGACTCGGCTGAGTCGTAGGGCCTCGGTCCTTCATGTACCTTTTTCTCTCGAGTCACACCTGAGGTCGGGTCCTCTTTCCGGTCTCGGAACCAAAGAATTTCTAGGGGACCTCTTCCACCCCTTCCTCCCCTCCCCCGGGCCTTTGGGGTAAGATACGGACCCGAGGAGCTTAGTTTCTCGGTCCTGTGACCTCCGAGCAAGACGGGAGAGATCGCTAGACGGAGGTTTGGGGTTTAGTGAAGGGGGTTCGTACAATACTTCCGAGGCCAAACACTTTACTTCCCGCAATGTAATCTCTCACTTTAGTCCAACCCGACGGTCCTGGGAAGAGTGAAACAGGCACTGAAGACCAGATAGAGGTAGAGAGGTGACGGAGTATCAAGTAGAAGACTTTTCTTACTTCCATGTACATGGGACGGCAGTGGTCCGACTTATTAAGAGTGACCGAGAGGTAAGGCAATTCATACTTCGAGGCATGTTTTATTTTTCGACTTTCGAACCCCCTCCTTTTCTTACTTCGAGGTTGAGAAGTCGGACCAAAGTCCGAGGAGATGACACACCAGACAAACCGAGGATGAAGGTCTGTACCCCACGTACGCCCGTCCCTCAGTGTTCCCTAAGAGGTCCCTTAGACCCCAGTAAGGGTCCCTGACAGTGTCACTGGGTGTATCTGTTCGAACCACCGTCGTTACAAAAGGTTGACCATTTACCGAGTACTGAGGACTTAGTCCCTGAAAGTCTTAGACCGTCGCCCTCCCCCCTCCCCCACCTTCCTAAACCTCTGACACGGGTCGACCCGAAGAAGTCTTTCGTTTCCTACCTTCTTTTGGTGTCGGGACGTCTAATTGTGAGTAGTCACAGGACAGCCCTTTTTTCGAAGTTCAAAACATCTGCATACACACACACTCGCGTGTGTGAGTCAGTACAGACTGAGAAACGTTGAGGTACTGAGGAGACAGGTACCTTAAAAGGTCCGTTCTTATGACCTCACCCAACGGTAAAGGACGAAGTCCACTAGAAGGGTTGGGTCCTTAGCTTGACACAGAGGACCCAGAGGACATAACCGTCCACCTAAGAAATGGCGACTCGGTGGACCCTTCGGAGATTAATAAACACGTTGGTCTACGTTTAAGAAAATAAAAAAACGGAGACCAAAGGAGTAGTCTACATGTCCCTCTTGTCGTAGTTGGTGTAGACTCAGTTTCTGTCCACTTATGTTACATTGAGAGTGGGATCAGGGATCCAGAGACGACACGATGGGAATTCTGGAGGTGAGGGCCCGAGTCGGTTCAGAGAAAAGCGACGATGTACCTACGTCACTGAGACCACTGTTTAATCTAGAAGAACCGAAGGGTCTACCACGGCACCATTTCTTAAACGGACGGTTAAGTCCTCTGAGGCCTCTGCATGCAAGCTAGGGGCCTACCCCTCCTGTGGGATCCCTTCTTTTACCGTTGGACGAGGTCATAAGAACGGACCCTTTAGGGTACCTGTCTCCCTTTGCGGTACCTGTCTCCTCGGACCGTCCATGTCAGGTATCTCAGCATTTCTCAGTCCGTCCTGACTCACTGACTCGTGCGGGCGACCCGGAGTTTCTAGGGGCCCCGGGGCGACTCCGGGGCCGTGACTGACAGGAGGGAACTGTCCGGACCGGCACTCCGGGTCCGACGGGAGTCGGTGCGACTCGGGAGCCTTCGGCCAGCCTCAGTCACTCCCCAGTTTTCCGTGTCGGGGCGACCGTCGGTGGGAAGAGGAGGGGTGGGGGCCGGGGGACGCGAGGGGTGGTGTGCCGAAGACGGGGCCCCCGGCCGTGGGCGGGTCGACCCGTCGTGGAGCCTCGCGGCGGGACCTGAAAGAGTCCGGACACCGGGGGCCACGAGAAGGAATAGACGGGGGTGGACCCAGGAGAGGGAGCCCACCCCCTTCGACACTGCCTTGTCGCTCGTGTAGGACCGGGCGACGCCTGTAGGCCAGAGGGACTCGACCTCGGTCCTGGCGGGTGGGGGTGCGCGTAGGGTGGTGAACGGCCGGGACTCGGTCCCCGGACCCCTCTGGTTGGCATCCTCTCTGGCGACGGGCGGCCCCAGTGCCCCGTCGTCCCTCTGTCGTCCCGGCCGCACTGACACGATGTTTTCTCCCGCCGGTCGGGGCGCGCTGAGGGATCGTCTCTGCGGGTCTGGCCGACCCAACCCCCGTCCCCGTCCTCTCCTTAGGCACTTGGCTGGACTCTGACAGGATACCCCACTTCCTTCGGTCTTTCTCTTTTTGTTTGTAGCATATAATTGGACATGCACATCTTCGATCTTTTTCCCATAAACGTTTCACTGTGTCTGAATCTCTTGTTTTCATACCTATGGTCTCCCCTTCGCCTCCCACCCTACTTAGCCCTCTAACCCTAACTACACATATGTGATAACTACCCACACGATTAAGCGCAGTGAGTACAAGTTGAGAAGACGTCGGGATTTGTGACATCGGGCGGTCCGAAGAGACAGGTACCCCTAAGAGGTCCGTTCTTATGACCGCACCCAACGGTACGGGAGGGGGTCCCCTAGAAGGCCTGTGTCCCGAGTTTGGGTCCAGAGAACGTAGAGGACGTGACCGTTCACCCAAGAAATGGGTCGCGAGGGACCCTTCGGGATTCATATTGTATCCATTGATTTCTCTCGGATGACATCTCATGTCCTTTGATGAGTCACGAGACACCACTGAATTGTCCTTTCCTTTACGTTTTTTCTCTCCTATATATATATATATATATATCGACTAAGTGAAGCAGTATGTCGTCTTTGACCATGTTATAACATTTCGTTGATATGAGGCTATTTTAAAAAAATTTTTTCTTTCTTTCTTTCTTAAGACCTCCACTCCAGAGTCGTGTCAGAAATGTTTGATCGTCCTCCGTCGGTCCAAGTGGTCCCGACCCCACCCTCGTCCCGGTCCCTCTCCCCTTCACGCACACGTCTTCGCACTTCCGCACTTATAGTGATGGACAAACCCCTTGAGACATACCAAGTCCCACCCCGACTCGGTTCGTGCCGTCCACTCCCACGACCCTTCCTCCTTTCCCTGTCCAGTGTCTCCCGGAACCCGCTCTAACCTGACAAAGAACCCCACTACCCTGCAGTGACTTCTCCCTACCCTAAAAGATCCAGTGTCTCAAGACCCGTGGTCGGGCCACCCCTGGGTCCCGAGACGGGACGACCACTCAACCCTTTTGAGGTCTGTCCGAAGGAGCGTCTTCCGTCCCGGCCGAAGGAGAAGGAGTAGGTAGGACGGTCGGTGAGGGGTCCGTGTGCCGGTGGGGGCCCCTCTGGGAGCCACCACGGGCCCTGAGTCCTTAGTCCACTTTGGACGAAAGTAAGGAATGTGGACACACAGTAGACTTTCATGTCAAATAGTGGAGAGAGTGTCCCGACAACTATCCAACTACTCTACTACGTATGGAGAATGTCCAAAGACTGTGCGTCAGGTGTGAATTTTTACTGTCGCTGCTACTAAAGTCCAAAACTCCTTCCTTTTGACCTCACCCTCCCTTCACTCGTCCCACCCCCACCCGTGGTTCGACGAGACTCATCAGCCCCGAGGTCCGGGACCTACACGGACATTCCATCCCCAGACCTCCGACCGATCAGGTGAGGAGGGGTGGCCGGGTCATACGTCTGGACCCGACCTCCGCAGAAACGTCTACGGACTCCGGTGCTCACGGGTGCCCCCTCGGACGTTCCCCTGTCTCGTGTCCGACCAGACGACCCGGGCGGGGACGTGAGGGAACCCTCATCTACCTCTCCGAATCGTCTCCAGGTATCTGTACGGCTAGCCGGTCTAAGGTCGGGACGGGTCTCCGGACCGACTGGAAAGAGGATCGAGACTGACGTAGGGAGGTATCTCTTGGACTGCGGGTTCTCTCGTCCTCTCAGTCTCCCTCCCTCCGACACCCCGTCTTCCAGGAGTCTCACGACACACTACGACCCGACCCGTGACCGGAGGAGACCCTGAGGAACGGATCTGAGGTCGTACTACCGTCCTCCTCGGGTCTCTCCGGACCGATCGACCCGTCTGACACGAACCTCGGCCCGGACAGGAACCAGGTCAAGTGAAAGGTAAGGTGAAACTGTAGAGAATTTCTTTTTCCGGTTCCACGGTATCAAGTTTCCCCTGACCCCTGTACCCACCTCACTTCCCGACCCGACTCCGGTCGTTGGAGTGTCATCGAGTGACCTTCTATCGACTGCCCGAGGACTGCGGACACCTTCGGCGTTCAAAGTGAAGACGAGAGTGCTCGGGAAGAAAGTCTTGGTTTCCCGGGGTCTTTCCCCCCGTCCCCGTTTTGTGTGTGTCTCGGACCGGAATGGGTCGACCGGGGTCCCGTCGACGTCTCCCCTCCCTTCCGTTGGGTCCCCGACCCGTCCGACCTGTTCGCTCGGTCCCTGGGGCCTTGGACGTGTCGTTCCGGGTGTCTGACAAGGCCCGGCCCGCGGATAGGGTCCTGGGAGGTTCAGACACAATCACTCTTTACAGTGAAGGCTCTCAGAGTGGAGGGGAACGGGTCGTGACCAATGACTCATTGGTTCAGTCTATCTCTCCACCTGACCGATAGAGAATTGATAATCGACTGTCAGGTTGAATGAGAAAGTTTACTCGTACGATTATCGAAATACCTGGAGCAATTCTGAAACGTGATCTTTACGAAGACTCCATCCCTGTTTCTTGTTACAGACGGTTTCGTCACTGGCTATTGTTTGTTTTGGGGTTCCTGGACGATGATGGTGGTCGTGTTGTTATCTTTTATTCTTTCTCGGGTCCTCTCCCTGGAATCCTCTGTCACCGCTCTCCAGGGAAAGTAGGTCGCAGATGGCCCAGTAGGGGACCAGGAACGTAGGGGGAGGACCGAAACGTTGGTGTAACGCCTACCAAGGGTAAAGGTAAAGTCCGGGGTCCAGTTCCCCCTGAACTCGAGGGAGTAACTGGGAGAGGATAGTGAAGGACGGAGTCGGGTCGGGAAGTGACCTCAGACCCCGTCGATCATCTGTATATCCCGGTAAGCCCAACCGGTGCACTCTTTGACCCGACCACCACTGGAACCGTGGACGGGACTCCTTTACTTGAACCACCGGACAGGAACCTACACGGTCAAAACCCTGAGTCGTCTAGATTTTCCCTCTCTCCCGACCCCTACCATTCTTGGTCCCGTCACCACTGTTACGGTAGTGACGCGAAGGACGGTTCAGGAGGTGATGGTGACCCTGTGTCGGACCATCCCTTTCCGGTCCGGCCTTGTCTGGCGTGTCCCGTCTCGGGGGCTCGGGCCGAAAGGTGACTGTCCTCCCCTACCTCTGTCCGGTATGTCCTACTCGGTCCAGGCACTACCGGAGACTCCTTGTTTCGGGAGGACCTCGACTCGCGTCGGACTGGTAGCCTAGGAGGTGCACGACGGAAAAGGAGGCCGACCCTGAGTCCGTGAACGAGTCTCCCTAGCGCCCCTGAGACCCGAACCAGGGTTCCAGGAAGACCTCTTCCCTCAGCAACCAATCATCGTGTTCGTCGGGTCCTGGAAGATCTTCCTTGATCATGTAGTATTAGAAAAAATCCTCTCACCTTTGATATCCGATCTAACGATCTGACGAAACAAAACTCTTCCTTAGATTCGTCCTCTTGGGGCTCATAAGTCTGTCTTACTTTTCTGGACCGAAAGTCGATGTCGTACTCCACAGCACACCTATGGACCTTTTGGAGACCCTCGCACACTCTCGACCGTCTCAAACCCTCTTCACCCGTTCCTCGACCAGAGAGAAGACGTCTTTCTTCGTGGTCACCTTACGTTACTACCACCGTTCCGACACCAGGACGGTCCCGTAGTCCTACCCCCGGGAGGAGACCTCTCAGAGGCCTCCGGACCGGGGACCGAATGGGAGGAGATGCGGAAGAGGGGTCGTACTTCCTAGGCCCGTCACTCCGTACTCGGTCTCCGGTTTTGCCCTCGTCGTTTCGACAGGTGGAGCGGAGATGGGGTGTATGGTTGAGCCCCCGACACTCTACCCCCCACCCCCAACACCCGAAGTGGCTGAGGTGGGAACCACAGACCGGGGTCAAACCATAGTGAACTCTTGACGAGTTGGAGTCGAAGTCACGAGTCCAACATGGCGGCTGACCTTCTGTATTCCGGAACCGGTAGGTATGTCTGGTAAGGGTTTGGGGACGACGGAAGATCTAATCGGTGACCGGGGACCCCGTCTGACGGGGTGGGTCTCGGTTCCTTCACGAGAAGTCAGACGAGGCATTTCCCCTTTGTCGTCTCTTCTTCTCCTTCGTCTTGTCGACCCCCTCTTCTGTCGCTAGTACCCACCCACCCCCTCCCCTCGCTGGTCCCAGTGTACGAGAGACCCCTAGTCGGACTCCTGGCCCCACCCCCGTCCCCCACGCTCTCACCCCTGTTCCCTGTCCGAGTCGGAAGGTCCAGGAGACGGTCCTAGAGAGTAAGGAAGAGTCTCGACGGAAAGTGGTAGTGTCGAGTAGGAATGACCCATGGTCCTTTTATTCTGTTCTCTTTTCACGAATCCGTCGCAGACCCTGGGGACCAGACTTCGGTGTCGTCTTGTCCCTTTTCAAACAATCTGGTTGTTCTCCGACTCAGAATTGAAGACCAGGACACTGACGCTGGGACCCGGTCGACAGAGTGGAAGCCGGAGACGAACTCGAAGAAAATTTACTCTGTCATTTGACAGTAGCTCCACCGGGACCCCTAATGACGTCTCTTGTAAAGTGGAGAGTCAGAGTGAAGCTAGAAGGAAATTTACTCTATGATTCCCTGAAGGACCACCAGGTCACCGATTCTGAGACGTGAGGGTTACGTCCCCGGGGCCCCAAACTAGGGACCAGTCCCTTGATCTAGGGTATCCGGTGTCGATTGTCAAGCGTACGGTGTCGATTTCTGGGTCGTACGGGGTTGATTCTGACCCGTGTCGGTTTCTTTATTTATTCTGTCGCTTAAGGATAGTCTCTCCCCCGCTGTCTCTTATTATACCAACCTACCGTAGTAGTTGAGTTACTGTACTTAAACTCGTCTGAGGTCCCTCTCTCACTTCCTGTCCCTTCGGACCGCGCGTCAGGTGCCCCAACGTTTCTCGACCTGTGCTGACTCCCTGACTTGTAGTGTCCTCTACAGGTATTCCTGATACTCGACGTTCCCTGGACCGTCGTCCGGGAGTCGTTTGAGACCGTCTGCCTAGGAGACCAGGGACGACGTTGATGGTGGACGGAGTGACAAGGTCGAGGGTGCCCTCCTGATCTTACACCCCCTCCTGACGGTACTCCCTCAAGTGTTGAGGACGAAAGGACGAGCAGGCCACGGAGTAGGGTAAGGACGAGTAGGCCGAGGACGAGGAGGAGGGTGCCCGAGGAGAGGGGCGGTGTCCAGGGTCCTTTTACCCGGGTCGGGGTACACGTCGTCGGTATCAGTACAGAGACCGCTCTACGGGTGTAACGGTAGACGGGGGTCTGTCCGGGTGAGTCTCCGACCGTGCCCCCCTCCCGTGGCCGATCTGATCCGGGTCGTGTTCCCTCCTGAACCTCCCCGGCGGCCTGTGTCGTCCCCAGACTGACCTCCTCCTTCACCCCCCATGGTAAAAGGACCCGTCTTTGAGGAGGCTCAGAGACGGAAGACGACCGTGTTGAATACGGTGGACGGAGAGTCGGAGGATAGGCCCCCGGTACGGAAGTCTGGGGGTCCGAGGGCGGTCGTCCACTGGTCACGGTTTCCCTGTTCGACACTGGAGGGACGGGACTGACGGTGAGGTGTCGGAGACGAGTCTTATGGAGGGCTAGGTCGGGCAGTTTGCGATGGAAAGGAAAGATTACTTCTACTTAGAGTGGAGGTCTTTGACTGTTCGTGGTTCGGTAAGGGTTCCTGATCCACACGAGGTCTGTGGCCCGATTCACGAAAGTTACAGAAGAGTGAATTAAAGCGGTTTCGGGACCCGATCTCCATGTAACAATAAAGGTAAAATTTCTGTTCCTGGACTTCGGAGTCTTTAAATCACTAGACAGAGTTCGTTTTACGGAGACAAAAGAAAAGGGGAGGGTGGGAGATTAGTCAGCCTTTTCTGGTCCCTGAACCCTCAGGTCGATTGGACCTAAGTTTAAGTCGAGTTAGTAACTGATCGATACACCACGACCTGTTCAACGTATTGAAGAGACACGGAGTAATACAGGAATATTACCCCTTAATCCTGCCCTTTGTTTGTTTCTAGAACGTCACTTGGTGTTTGTGTTACGGACCATGTGTCACCATCCTTCTCGTTCATCTTATTATCAGTTATTAATTACAAATCAGTCACGAATGGCACTCGGACCGTGTAGATTCATAAAATGGACGAAGTGGAACACTGTTAGAAATTAGGAGTGTTGATACCTTACTCCGTCTACAATGTTTATAGGAACGACATGTCTGTCCGTTGCGGTTTCGAGCCCCCCTCGGGTGGGCGGTTCCAGGGTGAGGTCTTACGGACGAAAGAAGAGAAGACAAATTTTCAGGAGGGACCCTTGCACACCTTCGTCGGTCAAACTATCACTCTCCTGTGCGGGAGGGAGATCGAATTAGGAATTAAGGCTCTTTCATCCTGACACAGAATTAGTAGAAACATTCGGACTCTCAAGTTTTGTTAGTACACGGATGTCATTCTTGATGTCACTACAACCCACAAACAATCCTCAGGCTTGGATGTGTGTAGTTCCTTCTTCACTTCCTTGTGAACGGCACCCGAGAGGTAGTCGGTGCCCTCGAGTTCTTGCAAGTACCCAGTGAAAACGGGGGTTCTTGGGAGGGTTGAAAATGACTGCGCCCCCGTCGTCCCCTACCACGAGTCTCTTCAATTGATAAGTTTTTGTGTGTCACCACTCTCCTAAAGTTAAGTCTACACAGAATTTGGACCCTCTGTACCAACCTAAGTGTGAAATTCTTCACAGAGTTACTGTACACGTCGACATCTTTCAATACACACAAAGACTCGCGAAGATTTTACGACCACACGCTGTCCGATGAAGGTTACTGGGTCAGAGAGACGGGGGAGTAAAAGAGACTTTAGGTTCAATTTTCCATATCAAACCAATTTTCCATATCAATTATATATACTCATTCTGAGATGATCCTTGTTATTCACCGTCTCTCCATGTTGAAACATATACGTCATTACTCTACATAAAAACAAATAATTCTCTTTTTTCTCTTCATCTTATACTAATAAATATATTCATAGAGTCTTTACCAAACGACGTACTCTTTAAAGATATCTGAAGAGTTATGGGAGAACCAGGTACTAGACAGAGATACCTGGTCATAGGACCACAAGAAACGGATTACTACTGTCATAATGGTCAGTACTGAAGTCGATTAGAATAGGTTCGACGTTGAAATGAAGAAATAAACCTCAGATCGTAGAAGATCCAGTCACCGAAAGTTGACCCCTCCATGTAGTCTGAAAGGATGCCTCGAAATAATTTTGTATCTACAAATCCTGAACGACCACATACAAGTACGTGTCAACACGGGCTGAGAAACGTTGGGGTACCTGACATCGGTAGGTCCGAGGAGACATGTACCTTAAGAGGTTCGTTCTTATAACCTCACGCAACGGTAAAGGAGGAGGTCCCGTAGAAGGGTTGGATCCCTAGTTTGGGTACAGAGGACGTAATCGTCCGTCTAAGAAATGGTGACTCAGTGGACCTGAATGATTTAGATTCAACTGTAAGAACCATAAGGGAACCATATAATACGTTTAATACAGAACTCTGAAGATATATAGAGATTTATGTATTTTCATATATATGACTCTATGTTTTTTAGAACTCTAAAAAAGGAGATATTTTTAATATGTAAGAATTTTTAGCCTATAACACAAGTGGTAGAAGAAACTCTAATTGGAATTCACACAAAAATCTGTGACAGATTATAAAAGACCCAACCGAAACACACACAATGTATGGAGTCCTTGTTGGTCTGAAGTGACAATCGACGTAAAAAGAACAGTACTGAAGAGTAGTCTAGTAAGTGAAAACTTTTAATAGTAATTATTTAATTAGGTATGGAAACGTCCAGAGACTGGGAATGTCTATCAAAGACAAGATAAGACCTACGAGGGATTTCCGAGACGTTAGCAGATATTCGGCTTCCAAAATAGAAATTGTCGGCTCGTGACAGAGGGCTTTAGTCACCTGGTCCATGTGTAAACACCCATGTCTGAGGACCACTATAGTAAGTCCATAGAAATTCTTGTATGGACACCGGACTCAGTCCTAAAGGTTTTGAATCCATTTTTACGACTGTCCAAATACTCCAACGACTGGGTTCTAAGTCGTCTTGTTCTTAATTAGTGAATCTTGACTTACTTGACTACTCCTACTAACAGTGACTGTAAACCTTACAGTCACTGTAATATCGCAAGTCACAAGACTTATATATTCTTTCGAGAAGGAAGAAAGAAGAATTATACAGACATTGGGTATTGTTAAATCCTCTAAGACAAAAACATTTGACTTTACTTTATAAACATTTATGAAATAAGAGAGATGGACTGAGGGGTCTTAAATCTTTGAAAATGACAGAGGAACGAAAAATATTTTATACGTTTTCAATAAAAGAATAAACGTTTTCAAGTTATTCTTAGGCAGGAGAAATAAAATAGTCCTGTATAAACTTTTGCTCAAATGGTCCACAGAGTCGTCATTTCTTAGGTGGACGGTTACGTCCTCCGCACCCAAACTAAAGACCCAGTCCTTCTAGGAGACCTCTTCCTTTACCGTTAGGTGAGGTCACAAGAACGGACCCTTTAGGGTAACCTGTCTTCTCGAACCCCCTGATGTCAGGTACACGAACGTTTCTCAGTCTGTACTGTATCGCTGAGTTGTTGTTGTTAAACTTTTGAACCAAGACGTCGGTTCCGGAACGGATCTTATAACATAAACTGTTACTATGAGCAAATTAGTCTATAACTACGGTAAGAATTCCTTAATTCTAACTGTCGGTTATGTTTGGGAGGGTTCTTTTGACCGAATGACAGAAGGGAATGTCCGTTTAGTCCTGAAGTGAGGGACCGTCCGGGTCCTTGGAATCCTATAAAACCCCTGGAGTTCTTCTCCCATTAAACAGATAATTATTTACATATCCATATCGTCCATTTTGGATCACCTCTGTTAAAGAACCGAACCGAAGGATTAGAGTCTTGTCATTCATTATCTTCCGAAAATTTTCAGGTCAGAGTCTTGGAAATACTTTTGAAGGTCGGTTCACTTGAATTGTATCATTTAATACATATATCTATTAGTCTAGCTTGGATTGTGCTGGTTGGAATAAAACACTGGTTCTTATTAGTAAGAAACTCTGATAAAAAATAAGATCGTCTCTTTTCATATCCTCTGTTTTTTTTTTACACACACACGAAGAGACCTTTTGACACGTAACGGATGTCCTGTCGGGAGGGGAGGTTCAATAGACTAAGTACGGAAGAGGACTGGAACTTAAAGTAGTTTGTCATTCATTGTTTACTTCTTCACTCCTCTTCAGCGAGTCAACACAGGCTGAGAAACGCTGGGGTACCTGACATCGGGTGGTCCGAAGAGCCAGGTACCCTAAAAGGTCCGTACTTATGACCTCACCCAAGGCTGGGTCCCTAGCTTGGACCCAGAGGGCGCAACATTCGTCTGCGAAATGGTAGGTTCGATGGTCCCTTCGGGGTTCATTGTTTATTCAGTATATTTTATATAGGGACTTAACTGTCTCAAAGTTATTAGAAGGGAGAGTTGGTCAAAACGGAGTTATAAGGACTGGATTTACCCGTAGAAGAAACATAAGAAAAATTTTAACACCATTTTGCAGACATTGTATTTTAAATTGATAAAAATTCACGTGTTAAGTCACCGCAAAATATGGAAGTGTAAAAACGATTTGGAAGTGGTAAGTAGAGGTCTTGGAGTAGAAGGATTTGACTTTGCGACATGGGTAATTTGTCATTGAGGGGTAAGAGGGGAGGGACCTAAAAGAAAACACGGTTAATATGGTAGAAGACCGTGGGAGTAGTGTTCACTTTATTTTAGAAAAATTGTGTGCAAGTAAAAATATAGGAATGTTCTCAGTAGACTGAAAAAAGACTTTTTATGGTTTATTTATTTAATTACTCCTTCCGACCATCACTACTCCTTCCAGGGGTTCCTCCTGACAGTGATTAACCTTTCACGGAGCCCACTGGTAGGACTAAACGGGTCCTGACTCCCCCAAACCCCGGGTCCTAAAACAAACTTTTGTTTCGACCCAGGATGATTCTCGAACATGGGGTAGATTTCCCACCACAATTATGAGAAATACTATTTTAAACTCTTAAATCCGGACTATAACGATCTAGTCTCCTTCCTCCTCAGACCGATAGTTCCGATTCAAAATAGTAAAAGTTCACTACCGTTCATTGTGTTTCACTTTGTCTTGCTTTGTTTCTGTGCCACGTCTGGTTCGTTTCACAAGGTGACACACCGGAGACTACTTCTCACCCAACTTTTGAGAGATCGGGTGGTGTGTGGACTACCAGGCCACCGGAGGAGTTCGGAGGAATCAGTCCTCCTTCAGCGACCGGCTGACGACCCCACTGGTTGGTCAACTCCTCGTCGACGGGGGACTAGACTCTCCACACGGAAGGGGCCCCCACAGGGAATCCCGGACCTCGGCGAGTTCCGTTCGAGGGTCCTGGTGATCCAAGACCAGAACCTCGATAGGTTCCCGATTTTCTCTGGTTTACCCTGTGAGCCGTTGAGGTTGCCGGTGAAAGAGCATCGTCGTCGACGGTGCGGGACTGGAGCCAAGGGATCAGATGTTTGGCCCCCAGGGGGCCCACTATTTCCTCCGCGAGACTTAGCCTAGAGGGGGTCTCCCCTCACACACACGCGCCTCCACTCCTACGCTTTCCTGTTCCGCCTCTGCGAGGACCCGTCGCAGGGTCCCTCCCCAAGTCCTCTCCGCCTCACTCGTGCACGGTGGAGTGGAGGGGCGGCTGGCGGCCGGTCTACGATGGTCTGGGGGGTCGGAGTGGGGTTGTTCGCGAGACCCTGAGGCCCTCAGCCCAGAGTCATCGCTTCGGCGCCCCGGGCCGCGAGGGGCACGGGGGTGCGGGGTCGGGGCGAGTGAACGACAGGGACCTCTTCCGCGCCTCCTTGGTCTACGGCCCGCGGTCTCTCCTGGCGTAGAACGGGCCGCCATGGGCTTCGCTTCCGCCTCGCCTCCTCCTGCGCCTCGAACCCGTGCGCAGGGCTCGACTGTTAGGGGCCCCAAATTTACGGGGCGGCCGGCCGGGCGGGGCTGGGGCGTTGGGCACCGGAAATCGGGGGCGGGGGAACGTGGACTGGCGGGAGCCCCGGCGGCCCGCGACACGTCTCGCGCGTGCCGGACGGGTAGGAGACCAGGCAGGCGAGCGTGCGCTTAAAGGGCACGAAGCGGAGCCCGTCACCTGGGCGCCGGGAGGCGCGGAGACACCCGGGGAGGAAGTCGGGCTTGAACGGCCGAGTGAAGGGAGCCCCTTGGCTTTCGACGCTAGTGTGTACGTCGGCGGAGACTCGCTGGAAGACAGATGGGCGGCGCCGAGGACGGCGCGGAAGGATGGAACCAATGATCGCTGGGGCTGTGACCCCTTTAACTCCGGCCNGTGAGGGACGGGGTGGTGTCCTGGCGCTAGACTCACGCTCGCGGGGGACCGGGGTTTGTGTGAAGGGTCCAGGGTCGTCCCTGAACGACAGGGTAAGTCTAAGGTCGGGCACGCGACGCGGTCTGTCCTGGGAGACTAGGTGGGGCGATGGTGAGATGAGGGGTGCCCCTGTCCCAGCGCCGGTGGGGACGAGAGGGCAGACGTCCGGGTGTCGGTACGTTGTCACTTCCCGGGGAGCCTCCGTGTCTTAAGACGTGTGGAGATCGGACTTCTCAAGGTCCCGTACAAAGGTGGATATTTTTTCCTCAATAACACTCTAGCAACCGACACTTTGGTTCCCACTTGATATCGCCCCACCTCTCCCTTCGCACCGGACCTCTTATTTTAACAATAATCCTGTATTTGATCCTTGCAGGGACACGTTTATCTAAAGTCGAGATTGGGGTGGGACGGGGAGTGGGGATCCTCACGGGTCCGGGTTTCAAGTTCCAGTCTCTGAATGGCCCTTCCCGATATGGTTTGTCCTAGCCTGGGTCCTCTCACCCGAACCGGGGGTGGTCAGGGCCTTAGTCCGTTTTTCTCCATTTGTCTCAACATTTTGGGAGGGAATTGTGGCCCTTCAGACCCTCGGTCTCTACCTCTACGGTTGTTCGTCTCGTGTCCTCCACCCCTGATCTTTACTTTCCTTTCTCACTTGTCCTTCCTCGGCCGATCCTACACATTCCATACCTCGACTCTGTGGACTCCTTCTCGAGTCGATGGTCATCGATTGAGTCGGGAATTTAATGTGGTATGAGCCACGGGTCTACATGTGAATAAGGTAAGTAAGAATGTTCAGTCACTCCGCCCGTACTAGGTAGACCCTTCCGATTGGTGTATACGACCAAACGGACCCTGTTGGGGTCCTCTGTGGACGAAGGGGTCTTACGTGTTACCTATCGAGACTCCAGTCATTGTGGGTTTTCTGTAACCCGGACTCTCTTCCGTCTAATGCCCACCTTTTCTGTGACCTTATTACTCGACTATAGTGGTCCTTCTGTCGACGAACACAGGGTCCCTGATCTCCCTTCCTATTTCAACCTATGTTTCCTCGGTTCCTTCGTCGACTCGAGTGAACTACGATGTACCCTCCTCATGTACCTACAGTCGTCCCCTTCCTTTCTTGACTGGTGGTCCGGAGGTCCCCCGAAGGGTCCACCGCGATCACCATTTCTTTGACGGAGGATTACGTCCTCTGTAATCTCTGGACCCAAATCAGGGACCCAGCCCTTTTAGGGGACCTTCTTCCGAACCGTTGGGTAAGGTCAATAAGTACGGACCTCTTAGGGTACCTGTCTCCTCGAACCGCCCGATCAGGAACCACAGCGTTTCTCGACCTGTGCTGACTTCGTTGAATCGTGTGTGTGTCCGGAGGTCCCCACGATAGGTCTGGAGTCGACACACCTTAACGATCGAAAGGTAACGTCTCTCTCTCTTCGGTTCCTTATTCTGAGTAACGGTGAGTAAAGTGTACGGGGAGGTCTCTTCTACACAAAGACAGGGGGTCCTCTCGTGCGAGCAGATACCGACCTTGGGAGTCTCTCCGTGTCTCTGGTAGGGGACAGTCACCATACCGAGGGCTCGACAACCCCCGTCCCGGTCAGGACTCTGCCAGAAACGGAACAGGATTAAGGAAGGACCCTTAAGTTGGAATGTAGGGACAAGTTCCCCGGTCCTACCGTCACCCCTGTGGGGTTGGTCACAAGGAGGGAACGAGGGCATCCCCTCGACTGTCAGTAGAGGAGCGAAGGAACGAATTCCCTCACCGCTTTCTCCTATAAGGAACGTGAGTGGATGGGTTCGTAGGATGGGAACCGAGTGGAAGGACAATAGCCGGGGGAGTGTGCGATGGACGAGTTTGGGCCGGTCCACACCCATCATCATAGATTTCCTTTAGTCCTCCCTTCCCTACTCGATACCTCAGTGTGTGATTTCCTTTTCTCGGAATCAAGAGTGACGCCCATCACTAATTTAATTTAATTTAAAAATTTTAAAATTTTATGAAAATTTTAAAATGTAAATAAATAAAAAATTAAAGACCGTATACTCCAGAATCTAGGAACTGGGGATGTCACCCTCGTGTTCCGAATTGGTGACCTTGTAGTCCTCCAGGGTGCCTATCTGGACATTAACCAGTTTTTACGAGTGGTACTGTGAGATAAATTTTACCGATTGGTTGTTCCTGGATGGTATGTCGTGTCCCGTGAGACGAGTTCCAATACGCCGTCGAACCTATCCTTCCTCAAATCCCCTCTTGTCTATGTCGATATGCAATACCTACTCAGGGAAACTACAAGTGGACTTTGATAGTGTTGTAACAATTAGTCGATATGGGGTTATGTTTTATTCTTAAAAAATTTTTTACAAGTGATATCAAACCATAGTTCACTCACTTTCTGCGAGTCAACACAGAAACGTTCGGGTACCTGACATCGGGTGGTCCGAGGAGACAGGTACCCTAAGAGGTTCGTTCTTATGACCTCACCCATCGGTAAGGGGACCACGACCGTCAAGTACCGGAAAAACAGGTAGTCAGTGGTCAAGGATAACGATCGTTCAAAGAAACCGGTAGGTGTCTCGAAAAACCCACCAGTCAATAAACAAACCTAGGAAGGTCTATCCCGTTGCTCACAGGAAAGACCATAAAGTCTCCCTGGGTCCCTGGGCTTAAGAACTCTTTCAGACGCTCTTGTCTGGTACTCCTTTTCGTAGTCCACCGTCTTGGAAGCGCAAAGGGACGTGTGTGTGTTCGTAGTAATAAGCTTGTGTAAAAGGGGGAGGGTGAAGACACAGTGATTTGTCTCTTATCGTGTTAAAAACACTATATTAGTTTCGGGTCCGGGAACTAATTACCCTATCCTCAACTCTATAATCCTCTTTATCTCTAATAAGTTGTAAATTTTTTAAGCAAAAGAAAAAGGAAACCGGTGCGGGTACATCCTAGAACCAAAGGGGTGGTCCCTAGATTGGGTGTAGGGGACGCCACCTTTGTGTGTAAGAATTGTACCTGGTGTTCCCTTCAGGGATTTCTAAGATAAAATGAGTCCGGAAAAATAACTCTCCGGTTCACATCACTTTTCTTGTGCCTGAAACGTCGTCTCGGTGGAGACAGAGTCGACGAAGAGACTTGGAGTCAAGAGAGGAGACATTTTACACCTGTTATTGTAGACAGAACGTCCCCTCGACATTCTTAAATTTTAATACGTATATTTTTCATATACCGGTATAATTTATTCAGACCACCTTGTTAATAATATACACGTACTCGAATATAAATCGTAAACCTTGTCTATGACTGATGTTGAAAATCTTTGGTTACCGGTAATATGTACACCTTTTTTATGTCCGTGGTCTCCTAGTCTCATGAATTTTTCACAACCACCTGTTACTCCATGGTAAAGTGCTACCAGTCTTACCGACGATAGTTTCTCAGATGTTTGTTATTTACAACCTCTCCCACACCTCACACCTCTTTTTCCTTGGGAGAATGAAGGGACCACCGAGTCTCCCATTTCGCAGACACATGTTACGCCCTCTGGACCCAAGCTAGGGACCCAGCCCTTCTAAGGGACCTCTTTCTTCACCGTTGGGTGAGGTCATGAGAACGGAACTTTTAGGATACCTACCTCCTTGAACCACGTCCGATGATAGGTACCCCAGTGTTTCTTAGCCGGTGCTGACTCGCTGAAGTGAAGTGAAGTGAATATGACAACCACCCTTACGTTTGATAATGTCGGTGATACCTCTTGTCACACCTCTAAGGAATTTTTTGACCTTTGTCTTGACGGTGTGCTGGGTCGTTAGGGTGACGACCCGTATGTGTGGTTCATTTGGTCTTAACTTTCTCTGTGCACATGGGGTTACAAGTAGCGTCGTGACAAATGTTATCGGTCCTGTACCTTCGTTGGATCTACAGGTAACCGTCTGCTTACCTATTCTTTCGACAGCATGTATATGTGTTACCTTAATAATGAGTCGATAATTTTTCTTACGTAAAATTAGTCAAGATTACTCCACCTACTTTGACCTCCGATAATATATCTCACTTCATTCAGTCTTTCTTTTTGTGGTTATGACATATAATTACGTATATATACCTTAAATCTTTCTACCATTACTACTGAGATATACGCTCTGTCGTCTTCTCTGTGTCTACATTTCTTGTCTGACAACCTGACGCCCTCTTCCGCTCCCACCCTACTAAACTCTCTTATCGTCACTTTGGACATATAATGGTATGCACTTTATCTAGTGGTCAGGTCCAAGTTACGTACTCTGTCCCACGAGTCCCGACCACGTGCCCCTACTAGGACTCCCTACCCTACCCCTCCCTCCACCCACCCTCCCAGTCCTACCCCTTATGTACATGTGGGTACCGACTAAGTACACTTACATACCGTTTTTGGTGGTGTTATAACATTAATCGGAAGTTAAAATTTTTTTTCACAACCACCTATATTGTCTTATCTAAGTGGACTTTTCAGAAATTATAGGACACACATACACACATATCCACACTTACATATCCGTACACACATAGAGACACTCACATATGTTGAAGTGAGTGACTCAGTGACATTCGTAATACTATCGTGTACATCTTATTAACCCCCCATTGTTCTTACCTAAATACTCAACTCATTTCACAGTACTTTTACTTTCCACGACTTTAGAATTCTTCTCAACGAAAATTTGAAAAAGGTCGGTTATGTTAGTTTTTTATTTGTTCCACCGACACATAGGTTTTTCTAAAACAAAGAGTTATTTTCTGTTACAAAACCCTTGAAAGAACGTGACAACCACCCTTACGTTTAACTATGTCGATGATACCTATTGTGATACCTCTAGCGATTTTTTTTTTTGTTTTGTTTTGTGATCCTCATTTTGATGGTACAACAACAAGTCAGTGAGTCAGTACAGACTGAGAACCGCTGGGGTACCTAACGTCGTGTGGTCCGAAGGGACAGGAAGTGGTAGGGGACTTCTACGAGTTTGAGTACAGGCAACTCAGTCACTACAGTAGGTTGGTAGAGTAGGAGAGGGTAGGGGAAGAGGAGGACGGAAGTTAGAAAGGGTAGTGGTCCCAGAAAAGGTACTCAGCCGAGAAGTGTATCTCACCGGTTTCATAACCTCGATGTCGAAGTCGTAGTCAGGAAGGTTACTTATAAGTCACTTCTTCCGACTCGCGGCCTCTTAACTACGAAAACTTGACGCCACAACCTCTTCTGAGAACTCTCAGGGAACCTGACGTTCCTCTAGGTTGGTCAGGTAAGACTTCCTCTAGTTGGGACCCTAAAGAAACCTTCCTTACTATGATTTCGACTTCGAGGTCATGAAACCGGTGGAGTACGCTTCTCAACTGAGTAACCTTTTCTGAGACTACGACCCTCCCTAACCCCCGTCCTCCTCTTCCCCTCCTGTCTCCTACTCTACCGACCTACCGTAGTGTCTGAGCTACCTGCACACTCACTTGAGGCCCTCTACCACTACCTGTCCCTCCGGACCACACGACGCTAAGTACCCCAGCGTTTCTCAACCTGTGCTGACTCGATGACTTGACTTGACTAAAGGAAATCCTAACTGACGAAACCAGAGGAACGACAGATTCCCTGAGAGTTCTCAGAGGAGGTTGTGGTATCAAACTTTCGTAGTTAAGAAGTCACGAGCCGGAAGAAATCCCAGGATGAGAGTGTAGGTATGTACTGATGACCTTTTTGGTGTCGAAACTGATATGTCTGGAAGTAACCGTTTCATTGCAGAGACGAAAAAATTGTATGACAGATCGAAACAGTATCGAAAAGAAGGTTCCTTGTTCCCAGAAAATTAAAGTACCGACATTAGTGGTAGACGTCACTAAAACTTCTGGTTCTTTTATTTCAAACAGTGACAATGGTGAAAAAGACGTAAATAAACGGTATTTCACTACCCTGGTCTATGATACTAGAGTCAAAAAACTTACGACTGAAAATTCGGTCGAAAAAGTGAGAGGAGAAAGTGAAAGTAGTTCTTCGAGAAATCAAGGAGAAACGAAAGACGGTAGATCCCACCGCAGTAGACATATAGATTCCAATAACTATAAAGAGGACCGTTAGAACTAAGGTCGAACACTAAGTAGGTCGGACTGTAAAGTGTACTGCATGAGACGTGTCTTTAATTTATTCGTCCCACTGTTATATGTCGGAACTGTATGAGGAAAGGGTTAAAACTTGGTGAGGTAACAAGGTACATACCAATGTTAACAACAAAGAACTGGACGTATGTCTAAAGAGTCTTCCGTCCATTCCACTAGACCATAAGGGTAGAGAAAATTCTTAAAGGGTGTTAAACAACACTAGGTGTGTTTCCGAAACCGTATCAGTTACTTCGTCTACAAAAAGATCTTGAGAGAACAAAAAAGATACTAGGTTGTCTACAATCGTTAAACTGGAGACCACAGAGACGGAAAAGAATTAGATTGAACATGTAGATCGTCAAGAGTCAAGTACATGACAACTTCGCATCGAACTTCCCAAAACTCATAACGGAACGATCGTATACTTTACTCCCGTTGACACGTTATCAGACTTGTAGGAAACTGTAACAGGAAGAATCCCTGACTTTGTTTTTGACTGGAAAAGGTAAGGACACTGGTTGGTGACGACTCAAAAGGTTTAAACGAAAGTATAACTCATGTCGTGAAATTGTCGTAGTAGAAAATCCTAGACTTTATTGAGTCGACCTTAAGGTAGTGGAGGTAATCGAAACAAACATCACTACGAAGTATAAGGTTCTATAGACCGAGATCCACTCTCTAGTGTGGTAGCACCAATAGGTCCAGTAATTCTACAGAAAACGAAACAAGTGTCACTACGAAGGATTTCGGGTGAAACGTGAAGTCCTACAGACCGAGATCCACTCACTAGTGTGGTAGCACCAATAGGTCCAGTAATTCTAGAAAAAACATATCAAGTTAGGGTGATGACCCGTATACGAGACTCCTTTGGTATTCACTTTTTCTGTGTACGTGAGGTTACAAGTAACATCGTGATATAACGATTCTGTACCTACAGGTAACTGTCTACTTACCTATTTCTTCAACACCATTATATGTATTACCTTATAATGAGTCGGTATTTTTCCTTGTGTAAATCAGTCAAGATTACCCCATCTACTTGGATCTTGGACAATATGTCCCACTTCATTCAGTCTTTCTCTGTTTATAGTATATAATTACGTATATACTCGAAGGGTCCACCGGGGTCACCCCTTCTTGGGTGGACGGTTAACGTTCTCTATGTCTGTCCAAACTAGGGACCCAGTCCTTCTAGGGGATCTCTTCCCGTACCGTTGGATCAGGTTCTAAGAACGGATCTCTTAGGGTTCCTGTCTCCTCGGATCACCCGATCTCAGGTATCCCAGTGTTTCTCAACCTGTGTTGACTTCGTTGAATCGTGTGTACCTTAGATCTTTCTGCCATGACTACCTTGCTGGACGTCCCGTCGTTCCCTCTGTGTCGGTGTCTCGTGTGTGAACGTCTGTGCCACCCCTTCACCCTGTTTAACTCTCTTGTCGTGGCTTTGTAGTGTAATGGTATATATTCTAATCTGTCGGTCACGCTTAAACGACGTACTGTGTCCCTCGAGTTTAGACCACGAGATACTGTTGGATCTCGCCACCCTCCCTCCAAGTTCTCCCTCCCCTGTATGCGTATGGATACCGACTAAGTACAACTATATACCGTCTTTCGTTACGTTATAATATTTCGTTAATAAGGGGTTAATTTTTATTTAAATGTAATTTTTTAATTTTCTTTATTTAGGTTTTGTAATTGTTTATTTTCTGTTATCAAACCTTCGAGAACCGTTTCTTTCGGGGTCGTGACTGTTTTGACCAGTTTCCCTCCCCTTCGAAGTCAGATGAGTTCTGAGTTACCGGAATTCTTACCCGAAAACTCTGGTGATTCTCAGTTTGTTCCCCCTTCGGGACGAGAGTTTGGTAGTTGGTCACCGTCGTCTATATATATTCCTCTGTCTGACGTCCTCCCTCCCTCGTCTGACCCCTTCACCAATTTAATAATACCAGAGGGTCCTGAAGGGACCACCAGGTCGTCTATTCCTAGACGGACGGTTGAGTCCCTTGTGCCCAAGCTAGGGATCAGGGCCTTCTAAGGTGCACGGAGCTTAGTTGATTTCGACACATGGTGCTAATGACTCGGGTACAAGACCTCGGACACGAGGCGTTGTTCTCTGAGGTTGTGTTACTCTTCCGGCACGTGGTACTGCTTTTCGTCGAAGGCAAACTACGTCGATCTCTTTCGGACACACGTCGTTACTTCTAGGACGCGTCGTTTTTTATTGATTGATTTATTTAATAAATTTTTCATAGTACCAGAGGTTTTAAGTGAAACAAGTTCCCTCTTTTATTTTTTCCTTATATATTTTCCGTCGGAGGGCATCAGACGAGTGTGTTCGACTCCTGTTGAAAGTCAACGAGATCATAGACTTTCCTTGTTAAGTAGGGAAATAAGTGAATTAGTTGTGAAAAACTCGTCGTCCATACGTGGTCCGCACCCCGGGACACGACTCCTATATGACTACCCGTTCTCTCCGTACCGGGATTAGAGTTTCAGTGTCAACTTACCCTATCTCTACACATCTCTATATTAAGGGGGAGTCTCAGGATCCTCTTCAACAACAAATCAACGATTCAATTCAGGTTGAACAAACGCTGGGTACCTGACATTGGACGGTCCGAGGAGATAGGTACCTTTACAGGTCCGTTTTTATGATCTCACCCAACGGTAAAGGAGGAGGTCCTTTAGACGGGGTGGGTCCCTACCTTCGGTCCAGAGGACGCTACCGTCCGTCTAAGAAACGGTGACTCGGTGCTCCCTTCGAGATCCTCTTCTCGATGCCGAATATGTCCATACTATTCCACCGTGACTGTTTCCTAGTTATTGAGACCTTCTCGACTCTCGTAAGTGGCATGGAGCATACTCTTCGTCTACACTTGATATCGACCCACACCCGGTTCACCTCTTGTTTTTTTTGGACCCTGGACGTCTCACGGACCTGTGGTCACACACGTTTTACTGTTTCGTCCTTTTTTGCACCAGACCGGTTTTTTACCACGTATTTGTTAAGACAATCGACCTCTCGTGCGGACATGTCACTCCACAAGGTCTTCTATGTTGGTGTCGGGGAACACCACTTTATTGGAATTTACAGTCACAATTCCCCAACCCTAGAACAAGAAACCTGTCGACCTACATTTCTTTTCCAAAAGCTTTTCCTAACTCTCCACTAGTCTAAATACAAGAATCTCCTCTTTACCGGTAAAATTTCCGTACCCCCCGTAGACCAAAAACCTAGTCTACCTTGTCTGGGTGACGAGGAATAAGATGAACCACCACCACCACCAAATCAGTGATTCAGCACAGTCTGAGAACGCTGGGGTACCTGATATTCGGACGGTCCGAGGAGACAGGAACCCTAAGAGATCCGTTCTTATGATCTCACCCAACGGTAAAGAAAGAGGTCCCCTAGAAGGGTTGGGTCCTTAGCTTGGGCCCAGAGAACGTAACGTCCGTCTAAGAAATGTCTGACTTGATGGTCCTCCTTCGGTGCGGATAACGATTCACGATTTTTGGGACCCGTAATTTGTGTGTCATGGTATTCTTTTGAGGCTTTTTCATCTCTCTTCTTCCTTCTAATCGATCCTTGGAGTTCTAGACCCTCTTCTGTCGTCACTAAACAGGTCCAAAGGAAAATAGGACCTGACCCATGACCTCTTCCGACGTCAGGTCTTCGTGTCGTCGTGTCTGTCTTTTCTCTTCCTTTCCTTTTTCGTTTTTGTGGTTCTTTTCGACCGATAAATTCATTTCCTAGTTCTTTTCCCATCGGATACGTTTGGCTCACTTTCACCATCAACGAGTCAGCACAGGTTCAGAAACACTGGGGCACCTGACATCGGGTGGTCCGAGGAGACAGGTACTTTAAGAGGCCCGCTCTTATGACCTCACCCAACGGTAAGGGAAGAGGTTCCCTTGAAGGGGTGGGTCTCTGACTTGGGTCCAGAGGGCATAATTTCCACCTAAGAAATGACAGACTTGGTGGTCCTTTCGGGGGTGTATGACATACCAAGGTAAATTTATTGTAAGAGCTTTACTGTTTTAATATCTCTATCGCTCCTTTACTTAATCACTGGTCCCCAATCCCTAGCACATCACCCCATCCTTCCACTGAGAGATCCTCATTGTACTCTCCCTCCAGAGATACCACTACCTTCTCAAAACACAGAACTGCTACCACCATAAATGTACTTAGTCGTGTACACCTTTACCGTTGTATCTTGGCATGGGTGACCCAACCGGGTTTTCAAACAAACCCAAATAGATATAGTAGACTGTTATGTATGACATGATTACGGTCCAAAGACGAAAACTATAACTCGATATCAATATAATTTTCCTTGGTAACCCCCTTTGACCCATTTAAAGGAGGGACTTGATAAAAACGTTAAAGGACATATATATGTACTTTCACTTCCAACGAGTCAGCACAGGCTGAGAAACGTTCGGGAACCTGATATTTCAGGAACCTTAAGAGGTCCGGTATTATGACCTCACCCCTCGGAAAGGGAAGAGGTCCCCTAGAAGGGTTGGGTCCTTAGCTTGGGTCCAGAGGTCGTGACGTCTACCTAAGAAATGGTTGGGTTGTTCCCTTCAGGTATATATTAATGAAATATCTTTCAAAACATTTTGTACTTTTTTTTCGTTGAGACAGTTGAAAATTTAAGAAAGATCATCAGGAGTCAAACGATTAAGACCTTTACCCTACCATACTGATGGAAAAATTTTTTGATATATATATAAATATATAAATAAACCGATACAATCCAGAATCAACATTCGTGTGTCCTAGAAATCAACATCGTACCCCCTAGAGTCAAGGGACCGGTCCCCAACTTGGACCCGGGGGACGTGACCCTCAGAATCGGTGACCTAGTGGTCCCTTCAGGGTACTTAAATGGAAAATTATATTTACAAAAGAAAACTCTTATACGACACCTCACAGTTCCAGTCGACAGGTACGATTAAATTCAATTGTAAATTGAAAGGAATAAGTACTAAAGTCGTAATAAGGAAACTAAGGTTTACCAAGGTCGAGACAAAAATAGATTGTGAAAACAGACATGGTGAAGTGTCGATCCTCTAATATGAGGAGGGGTAAGGTTTCTGCTCTTTTAAATTCGAATATCTTCCTTTTTTCGTACATGACTTAGTGTACTACTACCACCACCGTTCTCTTCTATAGTTGACAAGGGGTCCCGGTGAGGCTTATATACCTCTAGTCTAAGGAAACAAGAGTCGGGGACCCCACTGACACCCTACGGAAGGACGGAAGGCGGCGATGAGAGAATTTAGATATGAACCCTTATGTCAAAATGACGTAGCAACACTTTGATCTCCTTACTTTGTCCCTCTTGTCCAACCTGTTTCCTTTTGACCTTCAACCTAAATCTTTAGTCTTCGTACACTGAAGTTTCTTGATACTACGAAAAACGTCTGTTCTTAACCTTCCAGAAAATCCCTTTTCAAATGATCATTCTAATTTCCTTCGGACCTATTTGTTTGATCAGAGTATGTTATTCTTGACCTCTACAAGAACGATGAGAATCCACGGGTACCGTCGTTTCCGTCCGGGGTGTAAACCTGTTTGAGAGAATATAGAGGAAACCGGGTCTTTATGGAAGTAGGATGTCAAAGGGGTGTTTTCAGAAAGGATGCCCACAGTCTAGGGATCAAGGATCGTGTGCCAACCGTAAGGAACATTTTATACATTTCCTGTCCGTCCTTAACACAAACTCTAACTTTAAGGACCCTGTCGGGATTAGGAGCACGAAGACTCTTCGAGAATCCAATAAAAGTAGAAAACCGACGTGGAACACCGTACACCTTAGAAGAACGAGGTTGGTCCCAAACTTAGGTGTCGGACACATAACCTTAGAGCTTTAGAATTCGTGACCTGGTGGTCCCTTTAGGGTCTCTTTGAGAATAAAATTTGGGGTTTTGACCCAAACTAAGAAGGGGAAAAGTCTTAGTTTATAGTAGACTTACGAGTGGTATACGATTTTACACGAGATCGTCGAAGATAACTAACTCGGGACAAAGATTTGCAAAAGGGGGTGAAAGGATGATTACTGAAACACATCCAGAAAGATCAAATCTTACTGTCTCGAAGTCGACCAACATCCCCACCCATACGGGTCTGTAGAGACCCTTTTTCTTTTTTCATTTTGTCTGTTAAGTAGCCAAAGAAAGTTTCAGAAACACAATGGAACAGTTCAGGTAGTTCAGTCCGAAGAGACCACCGAGTCGACTATTTTCAGTGTACCCTTCGGGTTTTTCTGCGTGTCTGTGTCTTCGGAGTTTTAATTTTTCATGTTAGTCCTACTTTTGTCTACTTGATACTTACTTATAAGTCACACCAATTAATTGTTTTTAAAATTTTTCAGTTTATACTTTAAGGAATATTTTTGATGGTTGTTTCGTTAGAATTCCTATGGACCTAGTACTTAATTGTGAGAATGACATGGATATATTTATTGATCTGTATTAGGTTACTTTGGTTGAAATCCAATACTAGTTCTTATCAGGAGGAAATCCCGATAAAAACTAGTTTCGTATCCTCCGACATCTTTTTTTACAATACGAAGTCACCTTTTAATATATAACAAATCTCCTGAAGGTCCAATAGACTAAAATCGGATGTCAATTAAATTAAATGTCAAGACCTTTAAAATTTATTGATAAATCTTTCTTTAGTCCAAACAGAGGTAAACTTTAAAGTGTTGTAAGAAAATAAGTATATTTAAAAAAAAAAGTAAATGAAAAAGAACCTTGATCGATATTGTAGACGAATAAAGGGAACCTAAAAGTCAGACATTGTGTACGAGTAAAATTATAGTTGTACGAGTAAAATAATAGACATATTCTCCGTATTCAAATGAAAAAGGACTTTTAACGGAAAATTACATATATTTGTTAATGATATATTCCGTCTTGTTATCAGGATGTATTTTAATGTTCATCATATGATGCTAACCCGAAGGGTCCACCATGGTCACCAATTCCTGTGCGAAGGATACGTCCCCTGCATTCACTGTACCCAAGTTAGGGACCCAACCCTTCTAGGGGACCTCCTCCCGTACCATTGGGTGAGATCATAAGAACGGACCTCTTTGGGTACCTTTCTCCTCTGACCTTCCGATGTCAGGTATCCCGGCGTTTCTTATCCTATGCTGACTTCACTGAATCGTCCGTGTGTAGGTATTAACCTGTCCTCCTTATAAACGAAGACTAATATCTCCTTTTGTTATCTTACCCTTTCTGATCTCTAGAGAAGTTCTTTTAATCTTTATGGTTCCCTTGTAAAGTACGTTTCTACCCTTGTTATTTCCTGTCTTTATTTTCTGGATTGTCTTTGTCTTCTCTAATTCTTCTCCACCGTTCTTATGTCTCCTTGACATGTTTTTTCTAGAAGTGCTGGGTCATTAGTGCTGCCACACTAGTGAGTGGATCTCGGTCTGTAGGACATTACACTTCAGTTCACCCGGAATCCTTCGTAGTGATTCTTGTTTCGATCACCTCCACTACCTTTAAGGTCGACTCGATAGAGTTTAGGATTTTGTACTACGACAATTACACAACGTGAATTATACAGTCGTTTAAACCTTTTGAGTCGTCACCGGTGTCCTGACCTTTTCCAGTCAAAAGTAAGGTTAGGGATTCTTTCCGTTACGGTTTCTTACGACTTTGATGGTGTATTAATATTAGTAGACTATGCGATCGTTTCATTACGAGTTTTAAGAAGTGCGGTCCGAAGTCGTCATGTACCTGACACTTGAAGGTCTAGAAGTTCAACCTAAATCTTTTCCATCTCCTTGGTCTCTAGTTTAACGGTTGTAGACGACCTAGTAGTTTTTTCGTTCTCTCAAGGTCTTTTTGTAGATGAAGCCGAAATAACTGATACGGTTTGGGAAACTGACACACCTAGTGTTATTTGACACTTTTTAAGAATTTCTCTACCCTTATGGTCAAGTGGACTGGACGGAGGACTCTTTAGACATACATCTAGTTCTTCGTTGTCAATTTTGACCTGTACCTTGTTGTCTGACCAAGGTTTAACCCTTTCCTCATACAGTTTCAACATATAACAGTGGGACGAATAAATTGAATATACGTCTCATGTAGTACTCTTTACGACTTGACCTACTTCGTGTTCGACCTTAGTTCTAAAGGACCTCTTTATAGTTATTGGAGTCTATACGTCTACTGTGTTGTTAATACAGTCTTTCGCTTCTTCTTGACTTCTCGGAGAACTTCTGTCGATTTCTTCTCTCACTTTTTCAACCGAATTTATAAGTCTTTTGCTTCTAGTACCGTAGACCAGGGTAGTGAAGTACGTTTATCTACCCCTTTGGTACCTTTGTCACTGTCTGATAAAAGACCCCGAGGTTTTAGTGACGTCTACCACTGACGTCGGTACTTTAATTTTCCGCGAACAAGGAACTTTCCTTTCAATACTGGTTGGATCTGTCGTATAATTTTTCGTCTCTGTAATGAAACGGTTGTTTCCAGGTAGATCAGTTTCGATACCAAAAAGGTCATCAGTACATACCTACACTCTCAACCCGATATTTCTTTCGACTCGTGACTTCTTAACTACGAAAACTTGACACCCCAACCTCTTCTGAGAACTCTCAGGGAACTTGACGTTCCTCTAGGTTGGTTAGGTAGGATTTCCTTTAGTTAGGACTCACAAGTACCTTCCTGACTACGACTTTGAGATTATGAAACCGGTGGACTACACTTCTTGACTGAGTAACCTTTTCTGGGACTACGACCCTTTCTAACTTCCACCCTCTTCCCCTGATGACTCCTACTCTACCAAAGTACCGTAGTGACTGAGCTACCTGTACTCAAACTCGTTCGAGGTCCTCAACCACTACCTGTCCCTTCGGACCGTACGACGTCAGGTTCCCCAGTGTTTCTCAGTCTATGATGACTCACTGACTTTACTTGACTTGACTCTCTTTTCTCCATACAGAAGTATCTCGTCCACCATCATTATCCGAAGGGACTACCGAGTCGTCCATTTCTTAGGTGACCGTTACGTCCTCTGTCCCTAAGTTAGAGACCCATTCCTTCTAGGGGACCTCTTTCTTTACCGCTGGGTGAGGTCATAAGAATGGACTTGATAGGGTACCTTTCTCTTCGGACCGTCCGATATCAGGTAGCCCAGAGTTTTTCAGCATACTTTAATTCGTACGGGCACCTCCATTATGAACCGAAATTCCCACTCATTTTAAAATTCTGACTCTTGACCTTCTTATTTGTTTTACTGATCATTAGGATTCCCTGAGAGGACTGGGTTTACAATACTCAGTCCTGGGTCGTGGGAACACAGGATTCCTTTCCGGTCTGAGTTAGGACACTCTAAGTACATCCTCGTTAAGGGTTAAACCTTTGTTATAGTCCCTTAGAGGGACATATAGACTGGACCGTTCCGAATGTCAGGGTGACGAGTCGACTACTTTCTGAGGACCGTTCTGGTCCTCACACTCCGTACTACATTGACCCTAGGCATCCGGTCCCTACATCAACATACCTACCTAGATTAACGTCGAATGAGGACCTCAGTTTAATCAAAGTAATTACTGAAAATTGGGTATGTAAAGACAAAACTATTACCATTTCTCCTTCTCCATCCATTCCTCAAGTCTTTTAAATTATCCTGAATTCCATTCAAAGTCAAGTCAAGTCAGCGAGTCAGTACACGCTGAGAAACGCTGGGATACTTAGTGTCGTACGGTCCGGAGGGACAGGTAGTGGTTGAGGGTCTCAGGTGGGTTTGAGTACAGGTAACTCAGCCACTACGGTAGGTCGGGAGTAGGAGACAGCAGGGGAAGAGGAGGACGGAGGTTAGGGAGGGTCGTAGTCTCAGAAAAGGTTACTCAGTTGAGAAACGTACTCCACCGGTTTTATAACCTCAAAGTGGAAATCGTAGTAAGGAAGGTTTCTTGTGGGTCCTGACTAGAGGAAATCTTACCTGACCTACCTAGAGGAACGTCAGGTTCCCTGAGAGTTCTCAGAAGAGGTTGTGGTGTCAAGTTTTCGTAGTTAAGAAGTCACGAGTCGGAAGAAATCCTCGAATTACGTCCGGTTGAGGCTATGAAGTCAGAGTACAGAGGACGTCGTCCTCACAAGAAATGGTGATCGTGGTGGACCCTTCAGGGATTTATCTCATGTAGACAGTAAATTTAAAGAAAACAAAATCTTTTAAAAAGATCAACATAACGGTAACAAAAGAAGGAAATTTTTTAAAAAAATTAAAATATAACCTCATATCGGCTAATTGTTACAACACTATCAAAGTCCACCTGTCGTTTCCCAGAGTCGGTATGTATATGTGCATAGGTAAGAGGGGGTTTGAGGAAAGGGTACAAAAAACAAAAAAATGTCTCGTCCCCAGTGTCCGTCTTTCCGGGAACAGATGGTAGGGACTGGGTTCAATGACCATACTTTTCTTGTTTCTCAATTGAATACACTTTTTTCTGAGTACTCCGACTTACGAAGTTCTGACTCGACACACTGTCAGTCCAAAATACACATCCGATATTTCACAGTTATCACTGTCCTTCTCTACACAACAATCAGTCGAGTAACCGTTAACGAAACTTGAGGAATCTCCTTTGTGTGTTAGGTAGACCCATTTGTCCCATTCTGTACAAGGAAGAGGTCGACTTGACGTTGAGTCACAACGGTCACACTATCCCGCCGGTTTAGGACACTCTCCTCCATGGACGTCAAGATTCGATCCTTCCTAAAGTTCCATCCGTAGTAGAGTAGAACCCAACTCGTTATTTGTTCCGCACGATTAAATGTTGAATTTACCGTGTGGGTAGGTAAACCGTTGACCCGTTTGAGAGAAAGGAACTAAGAGATGGAGTTTTTTTTTTTTTTTAACCGAAGTCACCATTCGTCCGAGTGTCCTCCTACCTTATTACTTATGTTAGTTTATGGGTTTTCGAAGGGACCACCGAGTCGACCATCTCTTAGGTGGACGTCATGTCCCCTGAACCCAAGGCAGGGACCTCACCCTTCTCGGGAACCTCTTCCCTTGTCGATGGATGAGGTCATAAGACCGGACTTCTTACGGTACCTGACATATAGGTACCCCAGCGTTTCTCAACCTGTACTGACTCGCTGAAAGTGAAGTGAAGTTTATTTCCATTTACAGTAGTGTTGGTACCCTGAATCTTTTAGAAAAGTGAATCCGTAATTATACTTTTCAGTTTACTTTACAGACTTGGTAGGGTAACTTAAGAGTGTTGAGATACTTCATTCATGATAATAATAAGGGTAAAACGTCCACTACTTTACCTCCGGGTCTGTTGAGTTCATTGAACGGATTCCAGTGTGTCGACTATGCACCATGGTATTCTTAACTTGGACACTGACACTGGAATTGGTGTCGGGTTTGATAGGGTATCTTCATCCCGGATACTTCTATCTCGTTCTTTCTATAGACTGATGTTTTTTTGTCACACTGTTAGAGATCGTCTAGGATAGGTCTCCGTCCTGTCTTTAGATTTACTGAACAGGGTAGAGACTAAATGTCGTGTCTTTATAAGAATCAGGGTAAAATGGGATTCTAAAGTTTCGAAGAAAATGATTTAATGGCAAAACAAGAAAAACAATAAATATGGCATAAAGGAAAACATTAAAAATTTTAAAGATGGGATAAAAGTGAGCCGACTGTTTCCAGGCAGATCAGTTTCGGTACCCAAAGGTTCATCAGTACGTCTCTGCACTCTCAACCTGGTATTTCTTCTGACTCGGGACTCCTTGACTACGGAAACTTGACGCCACGACCTCTTCCGAGAACTCTCAGGGAACCTGACGTTCCTCTAGGTTGGTCAGGTAGGATTTCCTCTAGTCAGGACCCACAAGTAACCTTCCTGACTACGACTTCGACTTCGCGATTATGAGACCAGTGGACTACACTTCTCGACTAAGTGACCTTTTCTGGGATTACGACCCTTTCTAACTCCCGTCTTCCTCTTCCCAAAGTAGTCTCCTACTCTACCAATCTATCGTAGTGACTGAGTTACCTGTACTTAAACTCGTTTAAGACCCTCTACCACCTCCTGTCTCCTTGGACCTCACGGTGTCAGGTGCCCCAGTATTTCTCACTCTGTGCTGAATAACTGACTTGTTGTTGAGATAAAAGGTACCAGAATGTAGGGACTAAAAGGGTTGAAAATATACGGACCCTTAAATGGTTTTAATTTTGGTTCACTGACTGACGGGTCAGAAAGAATATCTTTCTGGTGTTTTACCCTTAAGGGACCGTCAGGACACCAATTCTAAAACGGAAGGTTAGGTCCCCCAAGTTAGGGACCAGTCCTTCGATTCTAGGGTGTATGGAACGCCGGTTCTTTGGTTTTGTATTTTGTCTTCGTGATAACATTGTTTAAGTTATCTGAATTTTTACCAGGTGTAGTTTTTTTCTTTTTTTAGAATTTATTTTCTGGTGTTTTACGACGTCGGAGATCCAAGATTAGTGGTGGACTTTTATTACTAGTGCAGTCTTCAGTGTGTTGATATTTTTAATTAAAAATTTTTCAGTGCGTTGATTCCCTATAATGAAGGGATGGATTTGAAGGATAATAACCCCTCCCGGCACCTTCCCCTTCCCCTTTCCCTTCCTGTAAAATATTCCGATTATTCAAATAAAATCAGAGTTCCAAAAAAAATTTAATAAAATTTTTAATAATTTTTTATCTCACTTATCGTATTATTTTTGAGTTATATGGACGGGGAATCTAAGTGATAATAGTTTCACAACGACGTGAAATAGACATAGAAAACAGGGTAAAACGACTTAATAAGGTTTCGTTTAGAGTTTGTATTAAAATAAAGTAGGGACATATGAAGTCATAGGTAAGGACATATCCATAAAAGAATATGATGATGACAATAGAATTGTTTTACTTATCGAATCTGATAAGTTTTAACGAAGTATGTGTGGAAAAATTCTAAGAAAACAAAACAAAATGTAGTCCTAGATTCGTTCCAGGTATGTAATATAAACTCCCAACATGAGAGATACTTAGACAGAATTACATCTCGATGGAAGGGTAAAAAGTTTAAGTTCGGTAATTGAACAACTTCTTTAACCCACTTAAAAGGATCTCACCAGAGAGGAGATCTATAGGCGAAAGAGTACCATCTTAAGTAAAGGGAGAGAGAGGGATAGAGGATATTTCCCTTAAGAGTGACAAAAGGAGAAATGTATAAGTAGATTTGATCTTTTGTGTCTTTTAATAAACGCTGACAAAAGAGTTAAGAGGGTTCCTCCCATGTGCCTCGCACGGTAAGATTCACACATTGATTTCACTTGAACCCAGAATAAACGGGTGGTCCCTCGTCTCGGGTAAGTGATTGTGGCCCCACAGTACTTCCTTTACTGTTGTAAATAAACATTCCATGGTTCGTTTCTCACGTCCCATCGACCACGAGTTTTCTGGACTTAAGGGGTCACCTAAAGTCCCTTACTAAAAGTTCTGTTGGAATCCCCGTCTCCAACGTCCCTTGCACTAGTCGAGTACCTGAAAGAAGACTAACCAACCACTACTCCACCATTGTCCCACTACAAAGTCCTTAGAAATAGTAGTTAGCAGACCAAGGTTGGTCAGACCCCAGACACACGAATACAAGTCGTAAATCAATGGTGGGAGGTGGACCCACCCACCCCCCAAGATTCGGGGTCGTCTTGTTGAGTTTTTATGTACAGTCCTAAGGACCTCCTCCTTGATCCTGAGACAAAATAACGACTTGACCAACTGACGAAAAGGAAACTAAGACGCGAGGGAGTGAAGGGATTAATCGTTGACTAACTCAGACGAGTAATCTTGAGTCCCTTCAAAATCATCTACTTTTGGAAAAAGATGTTCTTTCCCCCCTGTGTCTCCCTGAAAACACGGACCCTCCCGGGGTGGCAGGTGTCAAAGTTAGGGGAAAAGAAACTATGAGAAGTCAACATAGGTCAAGGGGATCCCCTGATCTCCGTCCTGTTCTTTCCCTTATTGCAAAATCTATTTCTCCAATTAGTATTTGAGTCGGTCTCTTGAGTCAAACTCCCCGTGAAACAAAGTTGACTTCCTAAGGGACCACCGAGTCGACCACTTCTTAGGCAGACGTCACGTCCTCTGGACCCAAGCTAGGGTCCCAACCCTTCTAAGGGACCTCTTCCCTTTCCGATGGGTGAGGTCATAAGACCGGATCTCTTAAGGTACCTGACATATCAGGTACCCCAGCGTTTCTCAACCTGTGCTGACTAGTTGAATGTGTGTGTGACCACCGAGTCTGCCATTTCGTAGACGGACGTTACACCCTCTGGGCCCAAGCTAGGCATCCAGCCCTTCTAAGGGGACCTCTTCCTTTACCGTTGGGTGAGGCATGGGGACGGACCTTTTAGGGTACCTGCCTCCTCGGACCATCCGATGTCAGGTACTCCAGCGTTTCTCAGTCTGTGTTGACTCGTTAAAGTGAAAAGGATCTCTTCCCTTACCGATGGGTAAGGTCAGAAGAACGGACTTCTTAAGGTACTTGTCTCTCTTCTCTTCAATTAAATAATATGTATCACCTAAGGAATCCCGTCATCTTGAATTTAAAGTTTTGGTTTTACTTTTTCCAAATTTCAGAAAAGTATAACAAAGTTGATAAAAAAAAACCGTCTTTATGAAATAACTTCCGTGACTTACGAAGCATAACTTCCAATAGTCCTCCATGTTACAGATAAGAGCGAAAATCACTGTCTTTCTAGTTAATTACCCAAGTCTACTACTGTCACTCATTATCAAAGTAGGTAATTACTAACGGTATCTATAAAACTCCCTCCCCCTCCTTGGATTCTGTTCTTAACTCACTTTGTAAATGGTTTCCACTAGAGTAGAATCCCGGACCTGTCCTACTACTGAGTACGTCGTATATGTGGTGGTTTGACAGAAGTAGTTAGAATTAGCTTTCTTTAGTTAAACTGAAGAGGGGTAGTCGTGTGGGTTATTGTCACCAGTCATTATGACTCTCGGTTCTGATCTGTGTTTGGTAAGTAAATATGGGGTTCTCTCGAAATTTTTATTTTTAGTTGTGTAAGTTTCAGAAAACGGGTCGTCTTGCCCGTGTCGGCCGGTCCTCTTGTAAACGGAAATAGAAGGAGATACCATAAAAGGTCCGAAGGGCCCATCGAGTCGACCATTACTTAGGCGGACGTTACTTCCTCTGGGACCAAGTTAAGGATCCAGTCCTTCAAGGGGACCTCTTCCCTATCCGATGGGTGAGGTCATAAGAACCCGAAGGGATTACCGACTGTCATTTCTTAGACGAGCGTTACACCCTCTTGATCCAAGTTAGGGACCCAACCCCTCTAGGGGACCTCCTTCCGTACCGTTGGGTCATGTCGTAAGAACGGACTTCTTAAGGTACCTGTCTCCACGGACCGCCCGATGATAGGTTTCTCCAGCGTTTCTCAGTCAGTACTCACTCACTGATTCGAGACGTGTCATAAAGGGACCACCGAGTCTACCATTTCTTAGGCGAACGTTACATCCTCTGGGTCTAAACTAGGGACCCACCCCTTCTAGGCGACCTCTTCCTTTACCGTTGGGTGAGGTCATGAGAACGGATCTCCTAAGGTACCTGTCTCCTCAGACCGTATGTTTGTCAACCTGGGTTGTCTCGCTGATTGTGCGTGCGCGCGCGTGTGTGTGTGTGCACACGAAAGGACTCTTCGTCCCCTCTTACGGGTTCTACCCTGTGTGTCATCTGATACTAGTGATGTGAATTTCCCTGTGATTTCCTTTATAAAACGAAGGTCTTTGGTCTTAGATTCATTCATTTGTGTCTTTTCCGTATGGACGATTGATAGTATGGCATTTAACAACCTTCTATACTTTCTTTCGTCGTCAAAGATCGGAGACGTGACTCACCCATCAGTTATTTTAACAACTGTTAGAATAAGGACGGGTAGTATTTTCCCGACTTTTTCATTCCCATTCACTATGACCTGTTGAAGGTCATTATGCGACCTCGTTACGGTCCCTCTCCTGTGTCGCAAGTAATTTAGTCTCGTTAAACTCTTTCGACAAAATCCAACTTGACGGATCCTTTTATACAGTGCGTAGTCGAAAAACTAGTAATAACGTACTTTTGCTCATGTACTTATAGGAGACGTTGATGATATTAGGACCTTAACGGAGATAGTGTATGTATAAGACAGAGAACCGGGTTTAAGAGATCAACTATGTCCAGAGAGACTCCTTGTCGTGTCGACTCGGACCCCATGTCTTGGGGGGGACGGCCTGTGTGGATATCACAGGATGTGGGAGGACAGGATCAGGTGATACTGGGATGACTTGTACGTAAATGAGACTGTTCTAATTATAGCCTCAGTTCTCAACTTCCCTCACTTGAACAGATTGTGATAGCACGATAGATGTTTATTTTACATGCGCAAGTGCTGAGCAGTACTTCTCGTTTACTTTACCTCTCAATCACTCCAGTTTCCACATTTTGTATTAATTACTTAAACATCTTACAATCTCGATGTCCCCTCTAACTTCAAGTGAATCATATTGGGAGAAATGTCTTTTGACATCGGGTCTCTTTAAGTTAATGAACGGGACTTAATCAGAATTAATGTCTTACTTTTTGTTTCATTGTACTACAGACATTCCTGTAGTTTTTGTAATCCATTCTGATGATTAGTACATCTTCGTAAACCTTAAATTTTTTAAGTTCAGACACATAAATAAATTGTAAATGACTCTCGAACAATGCACGGTCTATGTCGTACCTTGTTTTTAGGGACACAGGCACCTCATATGTTAGATCAATTCTTTGATTTGTAATTCATTTGGTATGTCATACGGTGTGTCGACACCTCCTCCTTCACCGTTGGGTGAGGTCGTAAGAACGGACCTCTTAGGGTACCCGTCTCTTCGGACCGATCGATGTCGGGTACCCCAGTGTTCTCAGCCTATGTTGAATTACTGATTTGGTATGTCGACATTTATAGTACTTCTTTTTATTTCGTCCCCTTCCCCTCCCCCCTGGATTCCCCTCGTCCACCTATCCTCCCAGTGTAAAATTTTGTCCACCAGTCCCCGACGGGTCCACCGTGTCCCCATTTCTTAGACGGACGGTTACGTCCTCTACGTCCTCTGTGTCCAAGCTAGGGACCCAGTCCTACTAGGAGACCTCTTCTTTTACTGTTGGGTGAGGTTATAAGAACGGATCTGTTAAGGTACCTGTCTCCTCGAACCGTCCGATGTCAGGTGCCTGAGCATTCTCAGTCTGTGTTGACCTACTGACTCGTATGTGTGTGTGTGTCTGTGTGTGTGTGTCTTACAGGAGATTAATTTTATATGAACTATTCCATTATTTCACTAGGTTTTTAATACTCTTCACAGAGGTCTGTCTCTTTCTCGATTATTTCTTCTGAATTTCTTTCTCAGGGACCTTACAGGTAGGTTTATGGTCCAGTTGCTTCGAGTCGTCTTGTTCGTTCCTCCTTTCGTCACCCTCTATTTACAAACTCTTCAATTCACCCTGGTCTAAAACAGACACACACACAACACACATCTCTCACCCCTTGTACTCTAAACCAAAGCCTACACGATTCGAACCGACGACATAACTCTTTCATGTGTCTGTGTTTATCTCTAATAAAACAACAACAAATCAACAATTCAGTACAAACTGAGAAAACATTGGGAAACCTGACATTGGGTGGTCCGAGGAGACACGTATCCTAAAAAGTCCGTTCATATGACCTCAGCCAACGGTAAAGGAAGAGGTCCCCTAGAATTGTCGGTCTCTGACTTGAACGTAGAGAAAGTAACATCCGTCTAAAAAAAATGGTGACTCGGTGGACCCTTCTCTAATGAATCCTTGAGAATTCTATTAGATACTCTATCTGCTACTACCATACCTGGTCCGTAGAGTGTCGTCTTCATTACACTTGACCTTTACATAAAAAGTCCATTTCGACTGTGTTAAACGACTACTTCACTTCCTACTTTCTCTGTCTCACCCCTTTAAGTTGCTAAAGAAGTTCCAAGAACCAGAGTTATTGATCTGTGTACCTTAACGATTAATTGGTTATACCCCTTCTGATATCCTTCTCGTTTAACTCCCCTTGGTTAAACCTCTTCCGTTACCGTGGGATGAGGTCATGAGAACGGACCTTTTAGGGTACCTGCCTCCTCGGACCATCCGACGTCAGGTACTCCAGCGTTTCTCAGTCTGTGCCGACTCGCTGAGGTGAAACTGAAAAGTGAAAGTACGTGACCTCTTCCTTTACCGTTGGGTGAGGTCATAAGAACGGACCTTTTAGGGTCCCTACCCCTTCGGACTACTCGACGACAGATACCTCAGTGTGTCTCAGCCTGTGCTGACTTCGCTGAATCGTTACCACTCCTTTACAATTCACCGTCAATTCCAATTTGTAAACCTAAAAATCTCTCTTTAGATACGGTCTATATATTTACATCCTCAATAGTCATATATCTATTCTCTGGGTACTCTGATTTTGTCTACTGGTCTTCTCGTTCACATCTGTCATTTCCACAGGTCCCTGACTCTGGGCCCCATGAGAATTTTCGAAACCCCAACACCTTCGGTCCACATTCTATAAAGTTATTTTTTACCTCACTAGTTAACACAAATTCAGACTACCGTCCAGTTCTATTTGAAATTCTTACTGGTAACTTAAATCGTTACACCTTCAGTGACTACCGAAACTTTTCGGTGAAGTGGTCTCTCCATTTCCGTCTATTCAGAATGATGTTACATAAGTTCTCTATTACACTACTCTTCTTGTCCTTGTTATCTGTAATTTTTTAGTCAAGTCTTTCCAATGTTCTATGTTCTGACTTTTTACTTTCACTTTCAAGAGTCAGTACAGACTGAGAAACACTGGGGTACTTGATGTCTAAGGTACCTTAAGAGATCCGGTCTTATGACCTCACCCATCGGAAAGGGAAGAGGTCCCCTAGAAGGGTTGGTTGGGTCCCTAGGTTGGGTCCAGAGACTGTTACCTCCACCTAAGAAATGGTCGAATCGGTGTTCCCTTCGGGTTCTCATGACCTCACCCATCGGATAAGGAAGAGGTCGTCTAGAAGGGCTGGTCCCTAATTTTGCGACAGAGGACGTGACGTCCACCTAAGAAATGGTTGACTCGATAGTATTATATGTTTTAAGTTGACATAAAGATGTGTGAATACTACGTGTTACTCTTTTATTTTAATTCTTCTGTCAAGGTAAATTTTTCATAGTTTTTCTTGTTTTATGAAACTTTATTTAAATTGTCTTTTCATGTGTAACATACGAGACTTTTGATATTTTGTAACAAGGTTCTTTACTTACCTTTCTGTAGGGTGTAAGTACTTAGTCTACTGTTGAGGGTTTGACTAAATATCTAAGTTACACTAGGAATAGTTTTAGAGTTGATCGAAAAAAACGTCCTTCCACTAGAATTTTAAAGTATGTTTTTACGTTCCCTGAGTCATATCGTTTTGTTAGAAATTTTTCTTCTTGTTTCTTCGGAGTACGAAGAGTTAAAGCATTGAACGATGTCATTAATTTTGTCTGATGAAACCAAATTCATATTTATGTATCTAATTACCTTATCTTTTCTCTAAAGTCTTTATTTGGGATTATAATTACCAGGTAACTAAAAACTGTTGTCACAGTATAGTTAAGTCACCCCACTTATTGTCAAAAAACTTGTTTACTACGACCCTGTTGATCTATAGGAGTATGTTTTCTTACTCCAACCTACGGATAGATCGAGATATGTATTTATAATTGAGTTTGGTCTAGTATCTGGGGTCACATTCTCGACTTTGATTTTTTGAGAATTTTCTTGTGTGTCCTCATTTAGAAACACTTGAACCTGACACACGTGTGTACGAGTCAGTGAAGTCAGCACAGACTAAAACGTCGGTATACCTGACATCGAGCGGTCCGAGGACAGGTACCCTATGAGCTCCGTTCTTATGACCTCGCCCCACAGTCAGGGAGGAGGTTCTCTAGTAGGACTGGGTCCCTAACTTAGGTACAGAGGTCGTGACGTCCGTCGAAGAAATGGGTGACTCGATGACCCCTTCGGGACTTGAACCTAATCCATTACTGGTTTCGTTGTTCTCTTTTTTATCTACTTAACCTGAAGGAGTTTTAATTTTTTAAGACAGGACGTTTCCTTTGGTAGTTTTTTCACTTTTTTTTTTAGGGGTCTTGTTCTTTATAAACGTTTGGCATTCAGATTATTCCCTGGAATACGTCTTATATAATTGTTGAGAGTCTTGAGTTATTAGTTTTCTATTTATTGGGTTAATGTTTTACCGTTTCCTAAACTTTTCTGTCAAGAGGTTTTGTCTATATGTTCCCCGATTATTCGTACACTTTACTACGAGTGGTAGCGATCGGTAGTCTTTTTATTTCTACGAGTGGTAACAATCAGTAGTCCTTTTAGTTTTAGTGGTACTCTATGGTGAAGTATACGAAATCCTACTGATATTAGTCTCTCTATCTATTCCTATTCTCAACCTCCTACACTTCTTTTAGACTTGGGAATATGTGTTAACCACACTTACATTTTACTACGTCTGCGAAACATCTTCAAAAGTCAAGGAATTTTACAAGTTGTAATCCGATGGTATACTGGGTCGTTTAGGGGAGGACCCATATATCGGTTCTCTTTATTTTTGTATCGTTTCGAACATTTGTTTACAAGTATCGTCGTAATAAGTGTCATCGATTAATTATCTTTGTCGGGTTTACAAGTAGTTGACCCATTTATTTTATCTCATATAGGTCTCACCTTATAATAAGTCGTTATTTTTCGTTACTTAATGACTATGTTCGATGTTGTATCTCTTTAGAAATTTTGTACTATGGTGTACTTTCTGAGATCCGTGTTTGCTGATAAAGAATGTACTGAGGTAAATATACCGTTTAGGTTTTATCCGTCTAGATATCTCTGTCTTTCGCCCGACCACTAACCGACTCTCTTACTCTTTGTTGACGATCACCCATACCCTAAAAAGAAAAGATATGATTTTTTAACCTAATAACAATCTTTTTTTGATATATTTTAAATGTCGACATTGGTTAGAATTCATATGAAAAGTCATCACATAGAATTCACATAAATATAAGTGTGACAACTCTTTCTCTGGAGACCTTGAAGAAGTAGAACGTTTTGACTTTGAGATGAGTAATGAGTGAAGGGTAAAGGAGGACTGGGGTCTAGGACCGTTCGTGATGAGACGAAAGGAAAAAAATTAAAACCGGCACGACCCAGAAATATCGTCGTGTGCCCGAAAAAGAGATCAACGCCTACCCTACGTGTGAAGAGAACAACGCCTCGTGTCCAAGATCTTACGCTCCCGAGTCGTCCACGTCGGGTGTCCGAACCGACGGGATGTCGTACACCCTAGAATCAAAGGGTTGGTCCCTAGCTTCGGCACAAAGTTCGTAACCTTCCACCTAAGGATAGGTGACCTGGTGGCCCCTTCAGAGGTAGTGATGAAAGACAGACGTACTTAAACTAATAAGATCCAAGGATCACACTCACCTTAGTGTGTCATAAACAGAAAAACAAGGATCGAATGAAGTGAATCGTGTTACAGGAATTCCGATTATGTCCAATGTGATGTACTGTCCTAAAGAAAGGAAAAATCCCGACTTCTCATAAGGTAACATACATAGGTGGTGTAAAACAAATTGTGGGTAGACAACTACCTTTAAATCCAACGAAGGTGGAGAACGGTGATACTTGTATAGACAACTTCTAAGACGAAAGTTAATAAATCCTATATATGGGTGTCACCCTAACGACCTAGTGGACCCGTAGAGGAATCTCACTGTTCACAAGATTTGAAACTATCACCATTATCAACATGTTGGTATCTCATATTATTTTTGGTGACTTAACATGTAAAGTTCAGCCACTTAGTTTACTATATACTTAATATAGAGTTGTTTCCACAATTTTTTGTGTTGAGTCTTTCCGATTTCGTTCCTAAATCAACGTATTCCTAAAACTGACTTAACCTATTAATTAGACTAATTTATTGGTCAGTTAGAACAGTGTGTTCATTAAGACTGTGAATAAAAGTTACTGGACCGATCGACAAATCCACAAAAGACTCTGTATTGAAGTCACGAAAAAGTTGTGACTGGTAATCTTCATCCTTTTTCTTTTAGAGTCATGGAGAGGAATTAAGTGTTATAATTTTGAAAAGTATAAAACACAGTTCTTTGTGACATTTCTTTATTGTTTAAGTATGATTGATATCGTTAAAAATAAAGTGGACGAGACATTCATACCGTAAGTGGTCTAAAAAATCTCTATCTTTTTATTTCATCCTGAAATGAGAGAAACTGAAGTCTAAGTGAAAAACTTTACAGTGAGTGTTAATAAAGTGTATTTTGTACGAGTTTTCCGTCTCCCAAATAAACGGAAAAAAAGATATTTTTAATATTTTAATTTTTCAGGACACAAGTAGTAGTGACTTACCCCTTTCTCCATTATTTTTGTGCTCGCTTTTTTAAAACTCCTTTTTTGTATGTAGTTTAAGTCTAACAAGAGTAGAGATTGACGACATGTGTTGATCTTTTCGATTGTCGTTATGTCTACCGGTGACCACGAGTCTTTAAGTAAAGAAGTAGAAGAGAAGAAGTAGGTTTGTAAAAGTTAAAACAGTTCTAAGTTCACCATGTCAATATATTTCTATTATTTAGTCTATTAGAGTTTCTAAAGATTATTATAGAAGACTCGTCTCGTCTCGTTTCACTCTCTTTGGAGTGGTCGGATTCACTAGTAAAAATTTTGTTATCCATGGTCTACCAAATGTCATTACTCTGTTCAGACCTTCGGTTAAAAGTTAGAACCAGGGTTCGTCTCTCACTTTATTACCAGTACTAAATTAATTTTTCTGTGGTTAACACACCCTGTCAGAAAGGTTTAATGTGTAGAATATGTGAACCTGTCAAAAAGGATTTTATTAGAGAACCCCATCTAAAATTCATCCAACTTTATGATTACCAACTAAAGTCTAAGAATAATGTCCAAAAAGTTTCAGGCAGATACACGTCTTCGTTTTAATACTTACCGTTGAGCTTCTAGACTCAAGGGGAGTCCCTACAGTGTCCTTAACTACTGACTTACATCACGGGCCCATATGCGACGTTTATTTCTAATTGTATCACTACTTACTTCATCCTAAGATTTTCAAGAGGGTTGGAGAAGGATTATCATGACGAAGAGACGGGTCAGAATATCCGTAATTGAAATTGTTAGGTAACCTATTCATAACTCGTAAATGGTGTACGGTTCATGAGACACTAATGTCTTTTCTAGTACTCCTACCTGTGTTTTTAATTTAATGTCACATGATAAAGGTTTGGTCTCCGTATATGTTTTACAGTAGTGTCGTACTTCAAGTTTTACTTTTTTTTGATCCTCTCCTACTTTTTCTAAGGGTCTTCACCGTTGTAAGGTTTTTTTTTTTCTTAGCCATTGTAAATTCTACCAGAACTTCCTAATTATCTTCATTTCCTTTCTTCTGGAAGATCCGTTTCTTTACTCACACACCCCCATGTTCCTATAGATATAAAAAATTACACCACACATGGCTGTTGTCGTCCAAGCTATACCGGCCTCATACCGGACCTCGGTCTCCCTTTGTGAGACAAAACATAGCGTCACCCTTCAGGATGTCCCATTCACGATGTCCCCTTCACGATGTCCCATTCACGATGTCCCCTTCACGATGTCCCATTCACGATGTCCCCTTCACGATGTCCCCTTCACGATGTCCCATTCACGATGTCCCCTTCACGATGTCCCATTCAGGATGTCCCATTCACGATGTCCCCTTCAGGATGTCCCCTTCACGATGTCCCATTCACGATGTCCCATTCACGATGTCCCATTCACGATGTCCCATTCACGATGTCCCCTTCATGATGTCCCCTTCACGATGTCCCATTCACGATGTCCCATTCACGATGTCCCATTCACGATGTCCCATTCACGATGTCCCCTTCATGATGTCCCCTTCAGGATGTCCCCTTCACGATGTCCCATTCACGATGTCCCATTCACGATGTCCCCTTCACGATGTCCCCTTCATGATGTCCCCTTCAGGATGTCCCATTCACGATGTCCCATTCACGATGTCCCCTTCACGATGTCCCATTCAGGATGTCCCATTCACGATGTCCCCTTCAGGATGTCCCCTTCACGATGTCCCATTCACGATGTCCCATTCACGATGTCCCCTTCACGATGTCCCATTCACGATGTCCCATTCACGATGTCCCCTTCACGATGTCCCATTCACGATGTCCCATTCAGGATGTCCCATTCACGATGTCCCCTTCAGGATGTCCAGACTACTATTCCCTTGCCGTGTTAGTCTACACACAAAAATTTTGTATTAAGTGTCCTGACTATTCTTTGAGTAGAGTATCTACCTTGTAATCCCTATGTTTGTGGTGGTGGTATAAGCCACAAACATACTTCGGAGATATGAGAGATGTGATACATTTAGTCATGTAAATTCTTACCTGTCCTTTGTCTTTATACTCACTGTTGTCCTTTACTGAGGTAAAGAAGATCGACCGTAAGAATTGTCTCAAATGTAACCAGGAGTACAAAGAGTCACTGGGGATCGTCTTGACCGTCAGATTACACCTATATGTGTGTAATATTTATTATATGTCTACTATTCAGATACAATCTATTGTAAATTCTTAAACCTATTGTCCCATAAGTTGACCTGTCTCCGGATTGAATCTATCGATATTTGGAGATTAGAAGAAGTAACTATCCTCCTGGACGTTGGGATCAGAGTAATGACATGTTACCCGATCCTGATAAAGGGATCGTATTTACTTCTGTTCTTCTATTGTATAGAGTTTCTCTTTATATTGAGTAATATCAATAAAAATAACGGAGTCTCAACAATACATTTCCCCCCACATTGTCAGAAACTATATATTATTCGTGAATCAGTTATTTACGATTTAAAGATGGTGTTAGTGATGAAAATGAGAACAATAAAAAATAGACGGTGGTCCGGGGTTGGTAAGGAACTTCTGTGAATGGAAACACCAAAAATATCTTTTATGTTAATAACCGTGTCCATAGTCCTACTCGTAGGGTTTTTAGTCCTGGTGTCGTCGTCTCACCTCCATTTCATTATAATATATCAACGTAAAAGAGGACCTAGACCCGAGAATTTCGAAGATGTATAGATATTTTTATGTCATACTGGTTCGTTTCACTTGGTGATCCTTCTCTTATTCGTACTCAGGAATGAAATGAGGATCGAGTTTGATACTTTGATAAAGCATAGTGACACGAAGTCAGGAAGGAGACACATGTTTCTTCGTCATGTTCCCTTTACGTCACGATAAGGTCTCTCCATAATCCGTTAGTTCTTTAGACAAGTGGAAGCCTCCGTGTCCCACTCCCAAACTAGGGACCAGCCGTTCGATCCTAGGGTGTACGGAGTACCGGTTTTTGTCGGTTTCTTGTATTTTGTCTTTGTTATAACATTGTTTAAGTTATTACTGAAATTTTTTGTCAGGTGTAGTTTTTTTTTTTTTCAGAATTTTTTTTTCTTTGCACTACTTCAAGACATGGAGGACTTCGTATTCTTCTGTGTCAGTTAAGTAAAATCCCTTTTACTCTTGTGGCTGAAGGATTGTCCAAAGGAGATCCCGGTTTTAAAGTACGTCTTGAAAGGTTTCATGGAAACCATAAGAAAAAGAAAGACGACAACAAAAAGAGACCGAGGAAAATAAAGGAGTTCGACATCAACCCGATTGTAGAGTGAGTAGAAGAGGGGACTTGTACCGAGAAGTACCCTCAAGTAAGAATTATAAGAAACAAGAAGTCGTATTGCAACGACGAGAAAGAAAAAGAATTAAGACTCTTATTTTAGTTGTACCAATCCTTAAAGTAGTTCAGTAATAAATCTTAATCGAAAATCTAGGTTTATGGAGTTCTTTAAGGGTCTTTCTCCCCTCAGTCCTTTAGTCAAATTGTTGGGATCTTTTCGGAGTTTTGAGGGACGACCGACTAAATTCAAATAGAGTAACGAGTACACATGTGTATCAGAGAACTTACCTTTACTGATTATCAATGATGATTTTCTCACAAGGACCTTCTTAAGATTGTGTTCTTGAAAGACTCCAATTTTAATGTTCCTCTATCCTGAAGAGGAAAATCGATTTTACCTAATGGCCCCTGACCTAAACGGGATGGTGGAATTGGTTGGTTTATTTATTTTGTTGTTTAGTTGGGTCTTTGGTGTTTGTTTGTTTGTTTTTGGTTACCAAAAGATCTGTGACCTATAAGTAGTTACTTTCTGTCACTGGGAACTGTCTACCTTTTGTTCACTTCACTCAGGATGTTCACGGGTTCAAGTGACGGAAGTTTCAAAGGTCCGTCGTCGTCGTGTCCCGTCCTCTCAACTCCACCTCGGACTGTCTGAAAGACTCAACCCCTCTTCTGTGAGTTTCATGTCCCTGTGTTTTCGTTGATCTCATGAATTCTGTCCTTTGGGTCCCCTCTCTCGACGAGTCTCTCTTGGGGTCTCTGGATCCCCCAGAGGAACATTATGGGTCGTCGCGTGACTCGTACATGCACTCCTGTGTCAGACTCTGGTTCCTGTCCCGGTAGGATTTCTCACTGTCCCTTGTCACAGGACGCGAGTGTGTCGTGTCTTGCCTCTGACAAGGGTGGTGCATTCGGAACTTTGTGAGTATTACATGCCCGTGACCCATCTCAAAAGTCCTTCTGAAATGGAGTCATCACCCCTTATTGTTAACAAGGTCTGTGTCGGTTGTGACATTTTCGTTTCGGGGTTTCATTGAATTTATTTTCACGATCAACAAGTCAACGCAGACTGAGAAACACTGGGGTTCCTGACATCGGGAGTTTCGAGGAGACAGGTACCCTAAAAGGACCGTTCTTAGGACCTCACCCAATGGTAAAGGAAGACGTAGGGATTTGTTTCGAGTTTTTTTATAATATTTTTATGTTTTTATTGGTCATTGGTTGGTTACTCCATTTAAGTTGCAACCTGCAGATTAGTTTCTAATGGTCCGTACGTCTCCGTCCGTTTATGTTAAGTATTACCTCTCTCAATAGTTGGTGGGTTTTAGTTGGATCTTATCTGTCACTAATCTTAATCGTATCTTCCTGTAATTTTGTTCTATCATGTTAATAATTATCTAGGATATACAAGTTTTTCAAATCTGTATTTCTTCTGACTTTAGTTGAATAGTTCTACTTTTGATGTTAAAGACTTTATTTTTTATGTAACCTCTTATTCAGATATTCAATTTCTTTATCTTAATTATTAATCATTGGAAGGTTTTGTCTTTCGTGGTCTGGGTCTACCCGAGTGGTTTGTTAATTCCTTCTTTAATGTGGTCTACAGAAGTTAGAGAAAGTCACCTGTCTTTGTCTTTCGTGCGAAGAATTGAGTAAGACACTCGTAATGAGATTTTAGTAAGAGTCGTAATGAGATTTTAGTTTAGGTCTATTTCTATAGTCTTTCATAATGGTTATAGAGAGTACTTGTTCTCCGTTTTTAGGAGTTTTTATAATCGTTCAGCTTAGATTGTTACATGTATATATAGTGCTAGTTTTCCTTAAATCCGGTTCTTACTTTCCGACCAAGTTGTACTTTTTTTAGTTAATTACATTATCTCGTGAAGTTTTCGATATATTCTTTTTAGTGTTAAGATATTTTTCTACATCTCCTTCGTAAACTGTTTTAGTTTGTGGTGTGTTAGGTCGTCACGGGGAACCATAAATGTGTTGAATGTGGGTGTGTTTTGGACGCGTACCTACAAACGTTATCAAATAAACGGTTTACGATCTTCTTTGGTGTTACAGGAAGTCATCTACTTGCCTATTTATTTGACAACATGAAAGTTTGTCGTTTTATTATAAGTCATGATTTTTCTGTACTCGATAGTTCGGTACTTCTCTACAAGCTACATTTACGGATAATGATTCAGTTTCTTGGGTTAGAGATTTCCGATGTATGACATACTAAGGTTGGCATACTGTAGGACCTTTCTCATTTTGTTACTTCTGTCACTTTCTAGTCACCAACGGTCTTCGACCCCAACCTCTCTCCCTTTCCACTTGTCCGTCTCGTATTTCCTCAAGATCTCATCATTTTGAGAAGATATACTATGAATTACTACCTATGTTCAGTAATGTGTAAACGGGTTTGGGTATTTACACGTTGTGGTTCTCACTTGGGATCACGTTTAATATTTGAAACCAACTATTACTACATGGTTATATCCGAATAGTACACAATTATCAACATGGTGTGACCATCCCCTACAACTATTACCTCCTCCGAGACTTACAGTTCCCTATCATGTATACTTGTTAACGAGATGGAAGGAGAGTTAAAACGGTACTTGGATTTGACGAGATGTTTTTATTTAAGAAATAAATTTTTTTATGTGACCTACCCTAATGATCGTGCAATTTGTAACGTTTTGATTTAGACTTTCGTATTATTATCTTTAATAGGTTTTATTTGGTGTCCCTCTTTTAGGTCTTTAAATTTTCCTTGTGTTTTTTCGTTACTTAGGTTAATTTTTACCCATTTCCTGACCTTATCTATAAAGAGGTTTCTACTAGATATTTACTGGTTGTTTGTATTCTTTTCGACGAGTTGTAGTACTTAGAGGTAAGTTTATGTTTAGTTTTAAAGTTACTCTGACAGTGGAATATGATATAAGTGTTGTTATATCCATACAAATAAACAAATAATTGTAATGACTTGACATGTGAATGTGTACCAATGTTACCATTTAATATGTAATATACAAAAAATGGTAGTTTTCTTTTTTTGGTACAGTGTATTTATTTACTTATTTACTTCCCTTTTTTTACTTTAGTTCAACAAAAATCTACATGTTTTGGACTTTCTTAAGTAGGGGTCATACCCGTATTAGGTCTCTGTCATGTCCGAACCAAGATCTGGTGACATTATTTCCCTTCTAACTCTATTTCGTTCAGTTTATTTCAAAAACCAAAGGGTCACGTATATTTTAAGACAAATGTGACATCAGAAAATTCACACGCTATTGCGTCACATGTACGGAATTAAATTTTGATTAACCGTAGTCGTCTGATCGAGTTGTGTTCCAACGGTGTATGGAAATTAAACAATTTTTTTACGTCATAGATGTTTCATGTTACTCCGCGTCGTGTCATTTTGTTCCATACGGACATGTGGTGTTAACGTCCTTTACAATTTGCAATAGAAAGTCTGTTCTTGTTTTAATATAAAAGCTATTATATATACTCTAAGAATAATCAATTTAGAGAAAATTTATTATTGTCTGAAGAAATTGTTTTTATTGTCACATAAGATATACACTTTCATTTTACATATTGTTGTCATATTTCCAACCTACTCTCTTTACCTTCATGTGATGAGATTCTGAGAATATAATTTTAAAAATATAATATACACTTCGTCATAGTATAGTAAATTTCCAACTCACACTTTTCAATTCTTTATATGTTGATATTCAGGACACACACGTACGCGTCAGAGAAGTCAACACAGGTCGAGAAACGTTGGAGTACCCAATGTCGGACGGTCCGAGGAGATAGGTACGTTAAAGGGTCCGTTCTACCTCACTCAGCGGCGAAGGATGAGGTACCCTAACTGAGACGCAGAGTACGTGATCGTCCACCTAAGAAATGGTGACTCGGTGCACCCTTCGGGATATTTAGGATCTTGTTGGTTATTTTATTGTTTTTACAGTATCGAATGTCCGGTTGTTTCCTCTACGTGATCTTAGTATTTCTATATTTTCATTAAGTTTTGTTCATATTTTTCTCTTTTTTCTCTTGATTCTTCTTTACGCTGTTTGTCGTTCTATTATATAGTTTGGGATGGTTATTAGTACAATTTTCATTTATCACATTTGTGGGTTAATTTTCCTTCTCCAACAGTCTAAACTATTTTTAACATCCTAAACTGAGTTCATGTGTGACGACTGTTCTTTAAGTGAAATTTACGTTTCTTTGTCTAAGTTTTATGTTCTTTACGTCTTATATACGACGACGACGATTCAGCGAAGTCAGCACAGACTGAGACACGCTGGGGTACCTGACGTCGGATGGTCCAAGGAGGCAGGTACCCTAAAAGGTCCGTTCTTATGGCCTCACCCAACGGTGACGTCGTGATCAATTTTCTTCCAACCTTATCGATATAGTAATAGTCTTTTACATCTAAAGTCTCGTTTATTTGATAGTCTCTATTTCCAGTAAAGTATTAATGTCTCAGTTAATTGACTCTTCTGTATTGTTAGGGTTTGTACATACATAGATTATTTTCTCGAAGTTTTATGTACTTCGTTTCCGTATACCTTGACGTTTCTTCTATGTTATTTAGGTGTCAATTCCGTCTCTAAAAATTATAGGAGAGAGTTAATAACTATCTTTTTGGTCCGTATTTGTACCGTTTCTTTATCTGAACTAGTTGTAGGAGTACTTTAATTTTCTACGAACGAGGAAAATTCTTTTCGTTACTGTTTGGATCTGACAATTTTCCGTCTCTGTAATGAAACGGATGTTTCTAAGTATATCAGTTGCGATACCAACAAGGTCATCAGTACATACCTACATTCTCGACCTGTTATTTTTTTCGAGTCGTGTCTTCTTAACTACGGAAGCTTGACACACGACCTCTTCTGAGAACTCTCAGGGAACCTGTCGTTCCTCTAGTTTAGTTAGTCAGGACTTCCTTTAGTGGGACTTATAAGTAATCTTTGTGACTACGACAACTCACATAAAAGTTCACGAATAATCGGTAAATATATAATAAAGGAATCCTCTTTGCAGATAAATTTAGGAAACAGATGAAAAATTAACCCAATAGAAAAATAATGACTCAATACTCAGGGAAATATATAAGACTGATGTTCAAAGAGTAGTCTATATACTAAACGTTTATTAAAGAGGGTAGAAATCAACAAAAAAAGTGGAAGAAATATCAAAAATTAAAACTACTTCAGGTTGAATAGTTAGAAGAGAAAATGATAAGCAACCTGTTAACTAAAGACTGTTTACGTGGTTTCATACGTCACCTCTTTCTTATTGAAGTCGTTCTCCTATAGGAATATTTTTTTTTGGTGAAGTGTGATGTACACTTTACTTGAGTTTGACCTAGTGCCTGAATTTACATTTTGGGTGTTACTTTTAGAAAGATCTTCTTTTGTAGTTGTTTAAAAATCAATCCGTCACTAAAGAATTGATATGTGGTTTTCATGTTAGAGAAATCAGTAAATTCTTTACATTTGATTTTGGTGTTACTCCATGGTGATGTATGGATAAGTTTACCGATTTTACTTTTTCTGGCTAGTGTGATTCGCAACCGTTACTACATTCCCTTGAACTTGAGAGAATGTGACGACCACCGTTGTATTTCACCATGTTGATGAAATCTTCTGGTATGACTTTATATATGGATGGTACTACTAGGTCAGGTGAGAGTCCATAAGTGGGTTCTCTTTTCCATTGTCTAAAGGTTTCTGAACGAGTATTTACAAGTGACGTCGAAATAGACATAATCGGGGTTTGACCTTCGTTGGGTTTACAGGTAGTTGGAAACTTTGTCTAACACCATATAGGTTTGTTACCTTATGATAGATATTCTTTTTCCTTATTTGCGAACTACGGTGGTGTTGTTTCTGTTTAGAAGTTTTATTAATGAGACTTATTTTCCTCCATCCGGTCCTGAAGGGACCACCATGTCACCTATCCTCAGACGGACGGTTACGTCCCCTGTCCCCAAGTTAGACCAGGTCCTTCTCAGGTTACCGTCGTCTCGTTGATTTGGGTACTCCGATACGAGATCTCGGACACTCTACGTTGATGACTCGGGCACACGACGTCGATGACTCGGGAGCGTGACTGTCGGACGCGAGGTGTCGTTCTCTGCGGTGATGTTACTCTCCAGGAGTGTGCCGTTGATCTCATCAGGGGTGAGAGACGTTGATCTCTTTCGGGTACGTGTCGTTGCTACTGGGTCACGTTGGAGGTGTTTCATTTTAATTAATTAAAAAATTTTTTCCTTGACCCGGTTAGGGTGAGGATCCATATATAGGTCTCTGTTAGTGTTAAACTTTCCTACGTACATGAGAACTGCAAATAACGTCGTGATAAATTTTATCAGTCCTGTATCTTCGTTAGGTCTACAGGTAACTGTCTCCTTACCTATTTCTTCTACACTATGTATATATATGTTACTTTATAATGAGTTAGTATTTTCCTTGTCTTATCACGGTAAACGTCTCTACATCTACCTAGATCTCTAACAGTGTGTTTCACTTCAGTCAGTCTTTCTTTTTTTGTTTATAACGTATTATAACGAATATACACCTTAGATCTTTTTACTGTCTCTACTTGAATACACGTTTCGTCTTTATGTCAGTGTCTATATCTCTTGTTTGAGTGCCGATGGTTCCCCCTACCCTACTTAACCCTCTGACCGTGACTGTGTGTATGTGATGATCCACATCCTATCTATTGATTACTCTTGGATAGCATATCGTGTCCCTTGAGATGAGTCACGAGACACCGCTGGATTTACCCTTCCTTTAGGTATTTTCTCCCCTATATACATATACATACTGACGAAGTGAAACGATATGTCGTTCTTTGTGTTGTGACATTTCGTTGATGTGAGGTTATTTTAAATAAATTTTATTTTCCTCGACCCATGTTCTCATGTACGACGTCTTGAGGTCTTTTACGTTTGATTAGATGTCACTGTGGTTCGTTTGTTCATCGACGGACTCCTTCTCCCCCGACACGTCCATTCTCCATGATGGTTCCCGTCCTCCTTTGAAAACTCCTACTGTCCATACAAGTGACAGAACTGATACTATCAGTAAAGTACACACACAGATACATGCACACTTTAAAATATACACATCAAATGACTTGTAGTTAATATGAAGAAAAGTTTTTTTTGTGGAAGATCATTTCTCGTTTTTTGTGGAAGATCAACGTGTTACTCTTTTAACAGTCTTTTGGATTACATTCTCGAAAACAATTCTTTATATTGATAAGCCCTGAAGGGAGTACCAAGTCACCATTTCTTAGGTGGAACGTTACGTCTCTTGTGTCTAAGTTGCGGACCGATCGTTTGATTCTAGGGTGTACGGTGGTTCGTTGATTCGGACACGTGACGTTGATGGCTCACACACGGTGTTACTCTCTTGGACACGTGGAGTTGCTTTCTGGGACTTACGGTGTTGGTACTAGACTGTATCGGTTTATTCATTTATAAAAAATTTTTCGTTATATTAAGTTCTGATCTTGAATGTCTACATACGACTACAGTCAACGATTTTTACTTTGTTTACTCGACGATAAAAGACTTGTCATCATACTCCAGTTAAGTATGTGGAGAAGTTATTTCGTACCAGACGACTTTTAAGACCCGAAGGTAGGTAAACATCGTCCGACAAATGAGGTCCCCTTAAGACCCGAAGGAAACAATCTAATTATGTCCATATATGATTTTTGGTCCTTCGACAGGATGTTTCCGAGTTTCTAGTCCGTGACCTTTTCATGTTCTTTGAACTGCACGCTGATTCAAGTAGGTCTAAGACAGTGGAGGTCATCTCCACTGTTCAGGTGAGATTTGTTCCTAAAAGAATATTGACAAGTCGTGTGAACGGTAAGAAAGAACTCGATATTCAGATGATGCTCATAAGGAGTTTGTCAGATCTTGTATTTTTATCGAAAATACCATACAACAACAACAAATCAACGATTCAGTACAGACTGAGAAACCCTGGGGTACTTGACGTCGTACGGTCCGAGGGGACAGGAAGTGACAGAGGGTGACTCAACCACTACGATAGATTGGTGAAGTAGGAGACGACAGGGGAAGAGGAGGACGAGAGTTATAAAGGGTCGTAGCCCCAGAAAAGGTCACTCAGTCGAAACACGTATTCCACCAGTTTCAAAACCTCGAAATCGAAGTCGTAGTCAGGAAGGTTACTTATAAGTCCCACCTAAAGGAAATCTACCTGAATCCAAACCTGAAATCTAAACTAGAGGAACGACAGGTTACCTGTGATGAGTTCTCAAAAGAAGTGTGGTCTCAAGTTTTCGTAGTTGAGAAGTCGCGAGTCGGAAGAAATACCAGGTTGAGAGTGTAGACATGTACTGACGACCTTTTTCGTATCAAAACTGATATGCCTGGAAACAACTGTTTCACTATAGAGACGAAAAATTATGTGACGGATTCAAACAACATCGAAAGGAAAGTTTCTCGTTCACGGAAAATTAAAGTACCGAAGTCAGTGACAGACGTCACTAAAACCTCGTGTCCTTTTATTTTAGACAGTGGCGAAGGTGAAAAAGGGGTAGATAGACGGTATTTCACTATCCTGACTTACAGTACAATCCAAAAGTTTACTACGTACAATTCGGTCGAAAAACTGAAAGGAGAAAGTGGGAGTAGTTCTTCGAGATTTCTCGAAGGAAGTGACAGACCTTTCTCCTTTCTTCAAAGAACAGTGAAAGACGGTAATCTCACCATAGTAGAGATATAGACTAACAACTATAAAGAGGACCGTTAGACCTAAGGTCGAACACTAAGTAGGTCGGACCGTAAAGTGTACTACATGAGACGTGTCTTCAATTTATTCGTCTCACTACTATATATCAAAACTATATATAAGGAAAGAGTCAAAACTTGGTCAGTCAGCGAAGTACAGGTCAAGATTGACGATGGAAAACTGAGTGCATGTCCAAAGAGTCCTCTGTCCATTCCACCAGACCATAAGGGTAGAGAAATTCTTAAAAGGTGTCATACAACACTAGGTGTGTCAATTTCCGAAATCACATCGGATATTTCGTTGTCATGTTTAAGGAGACCTTAAGAGAACGGAAGAGGTTGCTTACAACCGTTAAACTAGAGACTAAGGAGACAAAAAAGATTTAGTCGAATATAGACCTTCAAGAGTCAAGTGGATAGCGACTTCGGATCGAATTTCCTAAAACTGGTATTGGAACGATCGTACATTGTACTGGTGTTAACATGTCATTAAACTTGTAAGAAACCGTGACGGGAAGAAACCCTAACCTTACTTTTGACTAGAGAAGGTCAGGACACCGGTGATTACACAAAAGGTTTCAACGACTATATGACTCATGTCGTGAAATTGTCGTAGTAGCAGATCCTAAAATGTATCGAGTCGACCTTAAGATAGTGGAGGCGATCGAAACAAGTATCATTACGAAGGATTCCGGGTGAACCGAAGTGTAATATCCTACAGACCGAGATCCACTCACTGATGTGGTAGTACCAAAAGTCTAGTTATTCTGGAAAAAGCATGTCAAGAAGCATATCAAGAAGACACATAAGAACGGTGGCGAAGAATTAGAGAAGACGAAGACAATCCAACGAAGACAGGAGCGATAGCACGGGTAGGAATGTATTTCAAAAGAGGACTATGGAGGTTAAAAGACCTTCTCTAGAGATCAAAAAGGTTAAGATAACAAAAGAAGATAAAGAGACGTAACAAACAAACTCCTCCTGAAGAATAGAGAGGAACGAGAAGAGACCTTAAGACGTAAGTCAACCCATATAGAAAAGGAAAGAGGGGACGGAAAGTACAAGGAAGAAAGGAGCCGATAAACATTTCGGAGAAGTCTGTTGGCGAAACAGAAGCAGGTAAAGAAAAAAAACCATTACCAAAACCAGTGACAGAGGACATGTTACAATACTTGGAAGTAGCTATCAAGGAGTCCGTGACATGGTCTAGAATAGGGATCTTAGATAAGCTAGGAGGTGACATGTTAGTATTCCCTAACCAAATCCAGTATGGACTTACCGGAACACCAAAAAGGATGAAAGAAGTTAGATTCGGACTTAAAACGTTATTCTTTGACTACTAGACTCAGTGTCAGACGAGGTCCCGAAGAAAAACGATTGACATATCTCATAGAGGTAGAAGCCGACGTTTCTTATATTAGTTAAACTAAAACTATGACTGTTAGACCCTATCGTTGGGGACCACCGAGTCTACCATTTCTTAGACGGATGTTACGTCCTCCGAGTCCATGCTAGGGATCCAACCCTTCTAAAGGGACCTCTTCTCGTACCGTTGGGTGAGGTCATAAGAACGGACCTCTTAAGGTACCTGTCTCCTTGGACCACCCTATGTCAGGTACCCCAGGGTGTCTCAGTTTGTACTGACGTGCCTCTGGTAGATCACTACAGATACACGTCTCAGTAGAGAATACAACAACCTTTTCCCACAAACGATACTGGTCACACAAGAGAACTGTTTTGACAATCCGAAACAGGACGAAGTAAAACATGAGGTTCCGGTTTGAACGGACAATGAGGTCCAAATAGAGAACTGAAGAATGAAAACGTAAGGTTAGAGGATACTCCTTTTCCTGTAGAAACAAACCATGATCAAGATCTTCCACCACATCCAGAAGTGTCTTGGCCAGTTGATCGAAGAAACCGTAATCACCAACCCCGTATCTGAATCTAATGACACCAATGACTTACCAAATGAGATTTACTTGGTTCCAGTAAGACCCCAAAAACTCTGACGTGAGTTCAGGACGTAACGTATGAGAAAACAACTGATACTCCCGGTGAGGTAAAGAAGATTACCTAAAAACGGGTGTCGCCATCTATATTACCAGCAAACTTGATTTAAGCGGGAAAGGAGAGGTAAAATCAATTGACTAAGGGTTCTACAGCTACAAGTGAGAACGGTAGAGGACGAACTGATGTAGGTGAAATGGAACTAACTACCAGGATTGTACGGTCCAGGAATACGTTATGGTAAGAAATGTTGTGACCCAAAATGGCGGTGGTTGTTTGTGGAGACGTTTGACTCGTAACAAAGACGAAACCGGGTCACCGAGGTAAGAAAGACGTCGATAATCATTAACAGGAACCGAGAAGAGGTCGTCGTATGACCTGTGGAAGACCGGAACCCCCCGAGTAGAAGGTCACAGTATAGAACAACGGAAAAGTATGACAAGTACCCCAAAAACGTCATTCTTATGATCGGTAAGGGAGGAGGTCACCTGGTGTAAAACAGTCTTGAGAAGTGATACTGGGCAGACAGAACCCACCGGGACATACCGTACCGAGTATCGAAGTGACACAATGTATCGGGGAAGTGGTGCTATTCCGACACTAGGTACTTCACCTAGTGTTAGTTTGAGTTTACGTTATATTTCAACCTTGTTCCGTCTTCATTCTTTAGAGTTATGAGGTTGAACACATCTCTCTACAAAATAAGGATCGTTCCTAGTTCTATGTTTCCGTGTAGTCCGTCACATGATCCTTGTACTCTTTCCATTACACCTCTTCTCGGTGTCGTGTGTATGAATAAGTGTGGACTTAAAAGAAGAAAACCGGTGCGACCTGTCGTACGTTCTAGAATGAAGGGACTGGTCCCTAACTTGGGTACGAGTGATGTCATCTACACGTCTCAGGATGGGTGATCTGACGGTCCCTTAAGGGGTGTTAATTGAAGTTTTATATGTAGTTAAACGAGAGAATTTTATATTACGTACTATATTCATTCTCTTATTTTCCTCCTCTAATTTTTTCATATTTTCAAATTTATACTCGGATCCTAGTATCTACGGGAAGTGGTTCCTAGATAAATGTATTTCTAGAAAAGGGTTTCTCTCGGTCAAAATTTTTCATTTACAAAACTCCTGTAAGTATAAACTAATCAAGTTATTGAGGACTCGACCACTTTTTACGTTTACACTTTTCTAAAAAATGTCTACTCTTTAGCTTGACTCCAAAAGTTAATAACGACAACAAATCAACACAGACTGACAAAATGTTGGGGTACCTGATATCGGGTGGTCCGAGGAGACAGGTACCCTAAAGAGTCCGTTCTTATGACCTCACCCAATGGTAGAGGAAGAGGTCCCGTAGAAGGGGTGGGTCCCTAGTTTAGACGCAAAGGACATAACCGTCCGCTTAAGAAATGGTGACTCGGTGGTCCCTTCGGAGTCCAAAAGTTGTCACTTTGAATTTACCTCGGTTCACTTATTATTGTCTTACCAAATCAATGACCATATTAAGAGGTATCCGAAGGGTCCACCGTCATCACCATTTCTTGGGCTGACGGTTGCGTCCTCTGTACTCTACGACCAAGCTAGGGACCCAGTCCTTCTAGGGAATCTTCTCCCGTACCGTTGGGTGAGGTCATAAGAACGGACCTCTTAGAGTACCTGTCTCCTCGGACCGCCCGATGTTAGGTATCCCAGTGTTTCTTTAGTCTGTACTGAGTTCACTGAATCGCGTGTGTGTGTATTAAGAGATATGGTAAATAAGAGATATGGATATTTGATTCTCGATTCCTTTGTACAGTCGTAACGAAGAGTTTGCACCCATTGTCCTTTTAATGAACTTTAACAACCATTGTCCTGTTAATGATCGTCACTACATTAGTCGGGAAAGGGGAAGAAGGGGGGATCAGTCAGGAGAGGAGTATCAGTTTATAGAATTCTCAGATCGAAAAAGGAGAGACTAGAGGAGAGGGGAGGTTATACCGAAAATTCTGGGTAGTTAGTGAGGTGTTTTGTTGAGAGAGATTCCAGTGACCACCGGTTGTCCAATTAGGTAGACCGTAAATGTAAGAGTTGTCCCCACTGTAATATGGGTGCCGTCGTTTTTGACTAAGATCCCTCGTTTTATAGAATCTACAATTTTATCAAACACCGGGAACTTTTCCAGTATTATGTATTCGTCTTTATATGGTACAGATAAAGAAGGAGATCTTCCGTAACAGGTAAAGAATAAGATACGGAAGAGGGGTCCACTGAAAGACGTATGGTAGACGAAGACACTGGTGGGGATAGTAGACATTGAGTAATTCGAGGACGAGGCCGTGTCTGGTAAGGAGACTCTAAATTTGGATAAATTGACGGACGGTCAAACTGTAAGGTGAGCTCACAGAGTTTCCATAAATAGACCCTTTTCCTAGGTGTGGAAACCAATCTAAGAGTTCAATTCTTGATGACGGTGTGTCATCAAAGTCTTTCCTAGTATTGTTATTTTTTACCGTTTTGGTTGAATTTTTCAACTCCTTTTGTTAATGAAATATTTGGAGAGTTTACAGAAATTTCGAAGAACGCATTTATATGAAAAATCAACTATGTGTTATTTTTAAATTGATCCGACCTTTAGTTCTACAGTTGTGTGCCCAAAAAGGGTCCCGTGACTGCACTTATGTTAATGTCACCAAGAGCCCAGTACGATTTGGGTTACAGTTTGAAAGTCATTTTCTCTCATTCTTATATTTTGAGACGTTTAACTAAACAGTTGAACGATGTGACTCACACACGTGTTGTTCCTCTACCGTTCTAAATGTAAACCTTTCTTAGGACTTCTCTTTCGCCATAGTATCCGTTTCATGCGATTTTTATGTAAGAATATTGATGTTGTTGAGTTTTTGAGAACAATCAGTAGGAAGTATATTCCAGTGCGGTGATTAGGAAATGTTTCAATTTGAAACATTATCTATCTCTAGATCTTGATTTTAACTTCCGAAAAACCGAGACACTTAAGTATGAAGAACTCGTTAGCGTCTTTAGACGGTTGTGATTGTGACAGTTTATGTCCCTTGAGACGTAAGTTCTTATTCTTCATCGAAATAAAGTCCTCATATTTCTCCACAGACGATCTTCTTATTGAAGAATTCCTCTACTTTCTTTAGAAGGAGAAGCCATGTTGTCCTAATTCCAGATTAGATCGTGTCAGATTTAGAGACGAACGGTTAGGACAAAAGGACAAGTTAGAAAAAGAGAACAAGAACTAAGACTGTCATAAGAAGGAATCACTAAAGACTTTAGTAATGATTTTTATTGGATTATAAAGGATGACCTACGAGATGAACTTAAAGGAAATTCCGTGAAGTTTAGGTTAAAAGGGGTTTGATTTGAATAGAAGAGGTGGAGATGGAGGAACGACCTTTTAGACAAAGTTTCGTCGAGTAATCCATTTTCCCGATTCCCACCGGATTCGGTATTTGGACCTTGAATAGAAACTTAAGAGGAGATCGTCATAGAATAGTTAAGATACAGAAGACGAGAATTTTGACGGAGGAGCAGTGACGGAGGGACCGGGACCGAATATTGAATAACTTCAATGTCTGAAGTTTCGTCAATCCACTACCTTGATTTATTTAAACCCTAACTTAGGGTCAAGACGGTGACAATTCATGCTAGAAATAGAATCCGTTGAATCAATTAGAGAGACCCCAAGTAAAAGAGTAGACATTTTATTTTTCTTATTAGAGGATTGTAGATCAAAATCGGTAAAATGGGTAAGGAGTGTTACATAGATTCACCGAGGACAAAAGTCCTATTTTAGGTTTAAGGAAGAATATGTTTTAAGAAATATTAGAAAGGAGTAAAATATTTCGAATGGAGAACGGTACGATAATCGAGGTTGGTGTAGGTCGAGTCTTCACAGTATAAGAAGCACAATGACGAAAATGTCACAATCATAAAGACGGACCTTAGGGATAGATGAGAACCAGGTGGGCCAAGGTCAACACAGAGTATGTGAAGACTGGGAATTATGGAGTCGGGTCCTTCAGAAGGGACATGACGATATAGTCCTGGGGTTAAAACCCAAGTTTTGTCAAAGACACGAGAGTATGGAAGAACATTAAAAAAGGAAGATGACTGTAATCTTCTTTCTAAAATGATTATAAAATGAACTATAAAAATGTAAATACAACTAATTTCTTTAATCAGACATTATAACGATAGAAAATTATAGGTTCTGTCCAACTAAAATTCCAATATGACCGAAGATATTAATAAACCGTTCATAAGGACAAAGGGTAAGAGGCCTTATAAAATACATTTTGAATCACGATAAAAAAGGGAATTTATGAACCATTGATTGTAAATAACTCGTACATAGTGTACGGTCTAAGATGTGATTCAAGTAAACGGTACAATGGAGTAAATTAGGAGTGTCATTGAAAGACTCCACATATAAGGAGAATGTGGACAAAATATCTCTTCTTTGTTCCCGATTATCTTTCATTGAAAGGGTTTCAGTTCTTCGACCACCCGTCGTCTCGTTCCTGAACTTGTACATAGAGGGGTCCAAGAATTAGTGTACGATATGACAGAACATTATGAATTGTATAGTGTGATATTAATAAGTAAATAAACGGAGGGGTAATCAGTCACCTTAGATAGATGATTCTAGGAACTTCCTACCCTAGTAGGTATAAAATATACGAAATTTAGATCGTAGTACAGATGGTTAATTATCTACGAGTTATTTATCGACGATTTACTTATTTACTTCTGTATAGTAAGCTAAGAGCATTGTTGACCCACTCCATTTCACCAATGATACTTAAGGATACATCTTTCATCCATATACAAATAAAATCTTACGACGATTTCACCAAAAACAGAAGTTCAATTTTGTTTATTAGGGGTACGTTTCTTCCCGTATGTAAAGCAAAGAAGTTGTTCATTTTTCGTTTTTTATTAAAATATAATAAACGTTTGACAGTAACTGTTGTCTAAATTACAAGACTATGGTAGACATTCTGTCTCTGGAAGTATAAAGAAGACCCCAGTTCTCATATTTAGGTTGTTCTTTTTCTAATAGGTCACTTTTTACCGTTATTTTGTTTTCGGAATTCGTCTTTTCGAAAGTTTCTTCCAGTCGTCTTATCATTTCTTCTTAAGGGGTGACTGACGTGGTACACCATCCGTACAGTATTCTTCTAAATTCCATCTGTATTTTATGGGTGTCGTCTCTACAGAACCGAAGTTAATCTACTTGATTTTAAAGATAGACACAAAACGGACTACTCAGACATTTTTACGAATATATACCCGTGGTGTCTTAAGTCTAAAAAAATAAAAACTACCTCTAGTCTAGTATTAATACCGTTTTCTCTCGATTACAGGAATCTAAGACTTTGATAATAGGTCCCTTAATGTATTAATGTCAGGGTTTCTTGTAATTCTTCTCTTTTATAGGAACTTGATAAATTTGTCTTAAGACGGATTTCCGATGGGACCGATTGAAGTGTTCCTAAAAAGGTTCGGAGAGAGAAAATTAGGGTCAGGTTTTGTATGTATGTGTATGTGAAAAAATGACGTCGTCAAAAACGGTTCAGCGAAAATCCTCTTGTCATAATATTGTACAGAGTTTCCCCTTTTTTTACACTCTTATTTTTGTATGGTTTCCTTGATGATTTGTGGAGTGTCCTTTTGGTAAGAGTGGTCACCTGACGGTGTATTTTTAAAGTCTTCAGAAACATCAGAAATATCGTTTTTTTGTTCTGTAATTAGATCCCCCGGGAATGACGAATCCGAGGGTCTCAGTTTATATATTATTATTTTTTAACTTTACGTCTTTCTTATCTTTTTTTTAATAAATAAAGGGGGTCACTTTCTGTTAAGAATTTGTAGAACCTTACGAATTAGTAACACAAGTAGTAGTAACAAGAACGTTTTTCGAGACGAAGGTAACCCAGGTACCGAACCCTCTTCAAGTCCCCATCAATTCTTCGACAGGACCCCTTCTTCCGTCTTCGGGATTCCAGTCCCCGATTATCCACTTCGTCACGGGGATTATCCGGTGATCCAGAAGAATAAAATTAAAGTTCATTTTAAATATAAGTACTCTCTTTAATTCAAATATTTACAACGAAAGAATGTTTCAGGAACAGTCCAACCATGATTTTAATACGACCGGAGATGTTAATAAACCCTTCATAAGTGATAAAAGGTAGGAGATCTTATCGAATATATTTGGGACCACAATAAAAAAGGGAATTTATAAACCCCAGGGGATTACGTCTGTTAGTTGGATCTATCGTATAATTTTTCGTCTCTGTAATGAAACGGTTGTTTCCAGGTAGATCAGTTCCGATACCAAAAAGGTCACCAGTACATACCTACACTCTCAACCTGACACTTCTTTCGACTCGTGACTTCTTAACTACGAAAACTTGACACCACAACCTCTTCTGAGAAAAAAAAAAACCTCTTCTGAGAACTCTCAGGGAACTTGTCGTTCCTGTAGGTTGATCAGGTAGGATTTCCTCTAGTCAGGACCCACAAGTAACCTTCCTGACTACGGTTTCGACGTTGAGGTTATGAAGTCGGTGGAGTACCCTTCTCAACTGAGTAGTCTTTTCTGGGACTAAGACCCTCCCTAAACCCCGTCCTCCTCTTCCCCTGTTGTCTCCTACTCTACCGACCTACCGTAATGACTGAGCTACCTGTACTCAAACTCAATTGAGGTCCTCAACCACTACCTCTCCTTCCGGACCACACGACTAAGTACCCAACTTTTCTCGACCTGCACTGACTCGCTGATTTGACTTGACTTGCGTCTGTAGACTCGGACATAGATTTACACTCAAAAAGAAAAACCATTCTAAAAAAAGTTTTTCACTAAATTAAACAAATGTAAGGTATGCACTAAAAAAAAAACAAACACCCCAATCAGTCTAAAGATAAAGAAGAACGTAAGTAAAACAAGAAAAATGCTCAAACAGATAGAGTAGTTTCACAAGTTTAAAAGACAGAAGAATAATTGTTAATTACAAACATCCGAGACATCATTACCGAAGAAAAAGTAAGGATTATAACCATTCAGTACGGAAGAAAGAAAAGTTCATTGTCAAAATTAAGAAGGAAAGATTAAATTACAGAAAATAAATAAAGAGAACGGATTGAAGAGTCCGATCCTAAAGGATATGATACAACTTATCTTCACCGTTCTTATCCATAAGAACAGAACAAAGACTATGATTTCCTTTTCGAAAGTCGAAAAGTGGTACCTCATACTACAGTCGATACCTGAACAGTGTATACCGGAAATAATACAGTTCCATGTACAGGAGGTATAAGTGAAACAACTCTCGAAAATAGTACTTACTTTCGACTTAAAACGGTTCACGAAAAAGACGTAGATAACTCTGTTAGTGTACTAGAATTAGTAAGTAATACAATTAAACCACATAGTACAACTAACTAAACACCTAGACTTGGTGGGAACGTAGAGGTCTTATTTAAGGTGAACTAGGACCACACGTCATCAAAGAATCTTTTTACTTGTAGGAGAATGGTATATTAGATCGTTTGCATGAGGAGTAATAAATGGACTTCCTCGACTTTTACATACGGGTGTGTTTTGGATGTGTACCTATAAATTTCGTCGAAATAATATTGACGGTTTAGAACCCCTTTTTTTATTCTATAGGAAGTCCTTCACTTACCTGTTTGTTTGACATCATAAAGGTCTATAATCTCATAATAAACAGGTATACATTTTATCCTAATACCACACAGTTACATCCAAATACTCACCATTGTTTAAGTGGTGATACCATGTCCTATAACTGTCACCTCCTCCGTCAGGTACACGTCCCCATTCTTCATTTACCCTTGAAAGACCTGAAAAACAAATTAACACGATACTTAGATTTTGATAAAGTTTTTTTATTCAGATAATTTTTTTATATTGAGAATTGGTAGAAAATTATAACGTTGGCTCTATTTTTTATCAACAAAGGTGATACCTATTCTTCCACTTTGGTGACGGACTGAGAAAGATTTTAGATCGAAGGTTTTATTAGAATATTGACCAGTAAATGTCGAGTGTTACTCCTAGTTTCGTGAATGAAAAGTTAAAAGAAGAATACAAGAAAAACGGAAACAACAAGAAAGTGAACAAGAGAAAGTTATAGGTACTTTTCAGCAGATATGGAGTCCATAACGAAAACTGCGATTTCTTTTCTTCATTTTTAAAAATTCTGAGACGAGAGTCTCTGAAATGTTCTTTCCTTTTATAGGAATTTGATGATCGAGTCATACAATCCTGTGTTGTTTAACGAAGGTTAGAGTGTATATGACTACAGGTTTTCGGTAATGGTGATGTATGGAGAAAGAACAGAAGGAGAACTGAATGAGGTCTGACTTCACGGTCCCCTCAAACTTTGAGTCACAAGTTAGAACTGACTATGACTAGTGGTTGGACAATCCTTCAGGTCAGCACGTTTCACTGTTTTGACGGTTTTCGATCTGGATACGTGTGAAAACTATTAAAATAGATGATTAAGAAAGGAGGACGTTAGAACTCGAGTTGATCTAAAATTTTCAAATTTATATATATATATATATATATATATTTTCTTATTTTGAAATTCTTTCTTATTTTCCTTAATTAGTTTGTTTTTGTTTTCTGAGTCCAGTTTCTGTACCTACTTAAGTGCTGTTTAGTTTTACAAGTCTTCTGAAGATTTTACCAGTGAACTTTAGTAAGATAATACTGACACACGAACCCTAGTTTATATCCTATATTTTAATCTAGAGAATGATAGAGTATAGATATTATTAAAAGTTAAACATGTGTAAGAACTACCACACTTAAATCTCTGATTTTCGAACTTTCTTTTATAATATCGTTAGTCGACAGTACCGTCCCTTCTTTGATCTTGAATAAAAGAGGGTTTTATGATCCTTTCGGACAACTGTATTGAATTATATGAATAAAACTGTAATGTACCGAGTTTAATACTAGAGATTGAAAATCTTTATGTTCAAAATTTAATGAAACTAGAAAAATTGAATTTTCAATAAATAGTTTTTCTTCGATAAATAGACAGTCGTTTCAACGTTCTATGTTCTAGTCATACGTTTTTAGTTAATTTAAAAATACATGAACGTTGCTTGTTAAACTTTTACTTTAATTTCCATTTTAGGTATATTATGTGGTAGTTTTGTGTGGAATACTTATTTAAATTATTTTCTTTATATTTGACGTATGTGACTTTGGATGTTTTGGTACAATTTTCTTTATTTTCTAGATTAACTCACTTTTCTGTAGAGAGCAAGTACTTAGTCTTCTGAATTATGACAATTCTACCGTTTACTCAGTTGTCTAAATTACGTCAGACGTATTTGTAAATTCAACTACCCTGAAGCGACCGTCAGGTTACCAATTATAAAGTGGAAGATCTGAAGGGACGACCAGGTCACCAATTCTGAGGTGGACGGTTTCGTCCCATGTACTTAAACTAGGAACCAGATCCTTATAAGGTGTACGGTGTCCGTTGATTCGGGTACGCGGTGTTGATGAGTCGGGTGCGAGATCTCGGACACACGGTGTTGATGGTTTCGGACGTGAGGGATCTCGAACCCGAGACGTTGTTCTCTTCGGTGCCGTTACTTTTCCGACATGTGGTGTTGATCTGTTTCGGAAGGACGTCGTGATTTCTAAGTGGAAGGTTACGTCCTCTACCCTCAAGCCAGGGATAAGTCCCTCGATTCTAGAGTGTCCGGAACGTCATGTTTTTGTTTTCGTATTCTGTCTTCGTTATAACTTTTTTTTTTTTTTGAGTTATTCCTGAAGTTTTTACCAGGTGTATTTTTTGTTTTAAGTTTTTTTTAAGTCAAATGAAGAGACATCTTCAACTGTTCCATTAGGAATTTAAGTATACTCACTTTCAGTGAGTCAGTACAGACTGAGAAACGTTGAGACATCTGATATATGTCAGGTACCTTAAGAGGTCCAGTCCTATGACCTCACCCATCGGAAAGGGAAGAGGTCCCCTAGAAGGGTTGGGTCTCTAGCTTGGGTCCAGAGGGCATAACGTCCGCCTAAGAAATGGTCGACCCGAAATGGGTCTTATCGACTCTACTAGAACTTTGTTTCAACCTCTTGAGTGAAAAAAGTTAAGTTTTGAATAATGTTTCGATGTGATTTAGTTGTGTCACACCTTGATCGTATTCCTGTCTGAGTATCTAGTCACCTTGTCTTGACCATCAAGTCTTTATTTGAGTATAAATGTTAGTTGACTAAAAACTGTTGTCACTACTCTTAAGTAATTCTTCTCAGAAAAGTTGTTTACTACAACCCAGTGGGACCTATGGGTGTACGTCTTTTCTCACTTTGACCTGGGGATGGGTTGTGGTATATACTTCTAATTACGTTTCACCTAGTGTCCGGACTTACGTTCTCTATGTTCTAAGAATCTCTTTATAATCCACTACCAAAGAATCTATACTGTAGTTTTCGTGTTCGGTGTTTTTTCATCTATTATGCCTGAAGTAGTTTTAATTTTTAAAGACACGACGTTTTCTTTGGTGACTGTTTCACTTTTCTGTTGGGTTTCCTATCCTCTTTTGTAAAAGTTTAGTGTTTTATTTATTCCCATGATACACATCTTATATAATTGAGTGTATTCAATTATTAGTTTTCTGTTTATTAGGTTAATCTTTAACCCGTCTCCTAAATTATCAAAAGATTTCTTTTATATGTATACCGGTTATTCGTGTACTTTTCTACGAGTAGTTCTTTTACATTTAGTTTTGGTGTTACTCTATAGTAGCGTGTGGGTAATTCGCTCGATATTAATTTTTCTGTTTTCTGTTATTGTTCACAAGCACTCCTGCACCTTTTTGTCTTTGGAGCATTATGACGACCATTCTTGCTTGTCGTGACACGGTGAAACCTTTGGTCAAACCGTCAAGGAGGGGTTTCCAATTCGTATACCTACCTATGGTATTCAGAGTCGTTAAAGGAGGATGAATATGTGGGTTCCTTTTACCTTTGTGTATAGTGTCTTTTTGTATATTTGTTTACAAGTGTCGTCGTGATAAGTGATAATTATCAGTTCTTCATCTTTGTTAGGTTTGCGGATAGTTGACTACTTACCTATTTATTTTATACGATGTACGTATGTTACCTTATAAGAGGTCACTTATCCTTAGTTCGTAACGATGTACGATGTTCCAGATACTTGAACCTTTTGTAATACGATTCAATTTCTTGAGTCACTATTTTCCGGTAAGATACTAGGGAAAATATATTTTACAGGTCTTATCCGTTTAGTGACCCCAACCTCCATTCCCCGTTTTCCCTTACTCACCAACGATTTCCCATACACTGAAGGCCCGTCACTAATTTATAAGATCTTCACTGATACCGTTTCAGACGTGTTGTAAGACTTATATCATTTTTGTGACTTGACATTTAAAAGTTACCCGACATATGGACATACCATATGTTTCGTCGATCCGAAGTAATAAACTGATGAGGAATAAACACTTAAACGGATAAGTGGTTCTGCATAAACAATAGCATCTTAATTACGAACGTCACGAACACCAGTGGAGGTCTGCACTTGTCGCGACCCTTTTTACACTCAGTAGTCTGCCTGTACAACAGTCGATTCCAGTTTGTGCACTACGAGACGGAAGAACAAAGTCGGAAGTATGACATTTGTTCATAGGAAAGTTTACATGTAACTCAGATTTCGAAAAACGTAAAAACACGAAAAAAACAACTAACACGATAAATTTTGTGGAGAGTTCGTGTCACGAGTTCATGATGGATCACAAAAATCGTATTCCAACACTACACGGAATACCTCTTTTGTGTAGATAATCTATTCGAAGTAAGTCCGCACTCGATATCACGGCAACCGGGACTCAGGTTACAATTACTTAGTTGTTATGTAAAGTTATTCCACAGATTTGTCTTTAAGTACGTTTTGTCAATTCGTTATCAAGTCATAACTGATTTTAAGTCAACGTCATAAATACCGTTCAAATATCTTGTATTGATAATACTTATTTCTCTTAACTGATATGTGGAGTTATTTCAAACAAACAATGTCTATTTTAGATTTTTGTTATACATCGTTTTCCAATTACCACCGATAGAGACATTATACCCTAGAAAAAAGGAAAAATAAACATAAATGAAAAACGACATTATTTTTACTTTAATAAAAAAGACGAAAGTATTTTCATTTTTTCCTGACGGGGTCACCAGGTCACCAATTCTTAGGCGGACGGTTACGTCCTCTGTGTCCGAACTGGGGACCAGGTCCTTCTAAGGTGTACGATACCTCGTCGATTCGGGCACGTAGAGTTGGTGACTTCGGGTGCGGGGATCTCGGACACCCGGTGTTGTCTTCGGCGGCGTTACTCTTCGGCCGTCCGGTGTCGAGGTCCCTCGGACGTACGTCGTTACTTCTGGGTCATGTCGGTTTTCATTCATGTCCTTTTTTGTGACAATATTTCATTCTTTTTAGCCTGAAGGTCGTGACCGGTTCCTCATTCGGGTGAGGCTCGGAGATCGAGAGAGAGTGACTAAGATTCATTTTTAACATCCTTTACACCGAGATTCATAGACCTCTCATATACGCACACCATGGGACTTCTCCCCACTCATACCTTACGATGAGTTGTGAGGCATTATTGGATTTACCTTTTTCTTAGGTTTTTTCTTACGTCTATACACATACGTACTGACTTAGTGAGACGATATGTGGACTTTGATTATGTTGTAACATTTAGTTGATATTAGGTTATTTTTAATTAAAATTTTTTTCTCCTCACTCAATCTTTTCATCTAAGGAATTAAGACACATACTTTACCGTATGTGGGGTCTTAGTGGGGACTCGACACGACGGACCCTACCTGAATTACCTCATATTTGTTCCGAGACTCTTGACTTGATTGTAACCTCGACGACAAGTGTCTTCTTCTCTCTCTTGAACCTCGGACTTGAATTGGTCCAGTTGACGGACGATCTTGTTTTTTTCCTTGCAAGAAGTCTCCTAAAATTGTTCTTCAGTCAGAGAGTTATATTACAAGTTTTGACCTGGGTCTTCTTTTGTACCTTTCACTTAGGTCTTATACCTAGGTTTCTTTTTGTCGAGACCCTACCCTGTAAGGACCACCATGTCACCTATTCTGAAGTGTGAGGGTTACGTCCCCCGGACCCAAACTATGGACCAGTCCCTTCATTCTAGAGTACACGGTATGTCAGGTTTTTCTTTTTCCTATTAAGAAGGAGACTCTAATCATCTTTGTCCCTTCTTACCGTTTTCTCATTTACCAGTTCCCTCAATAACTTACTACCAGGGGAAAAATTACTTTCAGTCTCTCATATCCCAACGTCTTTCTTGAAATACCTCATAAATTCCAAATGTTAATAGTCACACCCGGTACACACTCCCTCGATTGTTCATCGTTGATTCTTGTTACCATTCGTCGTGACCCCTAGATAAACACTGACGTTTTGGGGTTCATACCTACACATATTAATATAGATATAGTGATTTCTCCCAAAAAAAAAAATGTTATTTGGACCTAACAAACCCTCAGACTTTCCACTTTCCTGACTAGATCCCAAAAGTCCCGACCACACGTCTTCCTGTCCGTCTTCTCTAAGACTGATAATTTCACCGTGGGACTTAGTCTGTCAGTCCAAATCCATGGGGAGAAGAACGAGTCAATTACCGGATAGGTAAGAGATGGTGATTAATGCAACGAAGTATTAATAGTGAATAAACAGTCAGAGAGAAGAAGTCTGTCAGACTTTGAACTCACGATTCAGAATAAGTGTCGATATAGAAATTATAAATTTTGGATTTGTTACCGATTGTAGTTTGGCCACGAGTTATTTGTAAACTGACTGACTGGTTAAGAAAGATTTGTTTAAATCGTTCTCTGTTCGTCCATGATGCGTGGTACGATTTCCGACAGGTGTGAGGTCATTTGTTTTGTCCATACGATAGAGAGAAGTATTTCGAATGTCTGATGGCCTTTTGTACCTTTATTCATTAATGGTTGACAGAACACATACCTCTTCCTTTGTTTGTCTTACGTCCCTATCTCCTTTTTGTATTTTCCCCTCCTCCGGATGAGAACTATTCCACCAGTCTCGTCTTCAACTTCCACTTTAAGATTTCTTACTCTTCTCTGTCGAAACGTTTCTTTTTTTTTCTTCTGAGAGTTTTTCTCCTTTTTTATCCGTTTCCTGTCGTTCATCTTTCCCGAACGTCTTATATCTTTACCACTACGTCTTATTTTGTGTTGTCGGAAGGGAATCTGGTTTGAATCTCTGGATTTGGTTTTTATTATTTCGACGTCAAATCAGACTTTTCGAGTCGGGTTCAGGAAGAAAGACGGAAAGAAGGAAAAAAAGACGAGAAAATTTTCCTGGTTCCCTTTTAAAGAGAAATAGAAAAAGTATATAAGATTGTTACGACCAACGGACTTCCGAGACAAAGATTTTATTGTTTTATGGTGCTCAATCTTTAATACGTCTGTCACATTTTAAGACTACCCTTATTTGATCTGAAGTCAGTATCCCTTTAGAGTCATCCGGTCTCAGGACACTGTAAAAGAACCTTTTGTATTGGGATTGTTCAAGGTCGGATTTACAGAATCACTAGGACGGAGTACGAGATGGTCCAAGGACTACCCCTAGATCAGGACCGACAACCCACGTTCTAGGAGGACTGGGGCTGGGAAGTCTTTGGTGAAGAAAGGAAGAGTATTTTCTTCTCTGTGGTCTTTGTGTGGAAAATATTCTCTTATGTGTACATCTTTTATGTTAAAAAGGTTATCCGTTGTCCACAAAGACTGTTATGGGATCGGAAGTCCCTCATTAGAATCCAGTCCTATCCAAAGTGTGTGGTACTTTATTTGGTTCTTAGACGAAAAACGAGTCGGAATGACAAGGGTCGAGTCATCCATGGATACTGGGATAGATTTAGGGTGACGAGTGTGAGGTGTCAGACGAGATGGACAAAAGACGACCTTCGGAGAGAGACGACGAATCTACGTTCTACGACTACGGGTAGGTCTTCGTTTAGAAGGACGGTAAAAAGTCGACAAGGTTGTGTACCAACGACATACCTCGTATTCGAGATTTTCTATGTTTTCACAAGTGGTTTAACGTACTCGTCACTGTACTACAACCACTTTTATGAAATCCGACGTCACTATCGGGACTACATTAGATTTGTACAGTCTTCTCAGACTACGTAATCCCGTACTTTCATCTGTGATGTGAAGAAGGGTGATGATACCTAAAAATTGACATAGACGCTTCGTTAGGATTCAAAGAGATAACCATTTTGTTCCTTATTACCGTAGCTAGAGGGTCCCAATAAAGCTCTCAAATTACTCTGTTACCTATGTTTCAAGATCTTGGTAACACCGATACCATTTACAAATTACTTAAATTCGACAATAAGTATTACTATGATTATTGTAATGATTATGACAATTATTCTCTATTGTGATAGTAGTAACGAACGACCGTCGTATCGAGACCGTTCGGGCATAGTTTGAGAGTGATTAACTGAAAGATGACGAATGAGGAGTGATATGATTCGAGACGGAAGAGAGACCGTCTCTGACCTAGGACCTAAAGTACTTACTGTGTAAGTGTCACGAGGTCTTTATCGAGGAGAGAGGTAGAGAGTAGACAGTGTAATACGCTCCGGACGGGTATCAAGGACACGATTTTCTTTTCTTTGGAACTTGTTGACAGGTTCTTCATCGTAGTCCGGCCCCGGGACCGCTTTCGAAGTCACTTCTCCGGTCTTGGTCAGAGTTGTCCCGTCTTGTCAGTGTCTTGTTCTCCTGCAATATGGAAACGGGTAACAATAACTGGAATTGTGATTTGGGGACTTCGTCAATACTGAAACGGGACGGTTAGACCTTAAGTTTGGATTCCTTAGACAGCAGTGAATGAGGGGTGATATAAGACAAGATGAACGAGAGACCCTTCCCGATCCAGAACTTGTGACCACTCTGTATGGTTGGTGTGAGGTCTTCGTTGAGGAGAAGGTTCGAGGCTAAAGAACTTTGTACTCCCAACGTATTGTGTGAACGAGATTTCCTTGTTGTTTTATGTTTTGATTAACTCGTTTTTATTATCCAATAATAAATTATTGGATAATTTATTATTATCATCAAATTATTATGATGACACCCATAATTATTATAACACCCAATAAGTCACTGTTGGGTGTTATTACTATGATCCCTTCCTATTAAATTGTCCACACACGTACATACATAAATTATATTTTAAAGGTTTGTATGTAGTTTCATCCTTTTTTTATCATATTCCTTAGGTTTCTATGGGTAGTGGGTCACAGTCGTTAATCATTATAGTACAAAAAAGTATATAGAAAAGAGGGTGTAAAAAGGATCCCATAAACTTTCGTTTAGGATCTAATAAGACAAAAAAAGAAAAAGAAAAGAACGTACCCAATTGATAAATAAGTTGTTGTGTAAATCTTATTCTATTCCGTAGTTCTTTTATAGAAATGTTTCAACGGTTGTATAAGAGTCCATTACGGTCCTTTGTTCGAACACAGTGAAGGGAATTCCTGTGGATGAGTCACAGGGGCTATTAAGGCACGTGTTTGTTGTCTTCACCACTTCAGACCCTTCGACACTCACCGTTTGTCGAACAAAACAAGAAGTAGTATTAACCAGACATTTGACCTACAGACCGAAACCACATGACGAAGTCGACGGGTTCTCATCTTAAGGAAGTGACATATCTTCTGATTTACAAGTTTCGGTTTAAATAACTTCCTGAACTCAAATGATTCTTGATAAATGACTGTTGGTTAGTTATAATATGTTCATTTTAGATAGAGAATAAACCGGGTTTACTGTCTGTATCCGAAACAATGGACCTGAGAGAAATCTAAACTGTGTAAAACTTTATTGACTTCTGTAGTATGAGAATCAGATTACGGTCTTCGAAATTAAGATACGTTGGATGTATGTTCGATCGAACTGTTCGAGATCGGGTTTAGAATTCATTAGAGTCAAGTCAAGTCAAGTCAGCGAGTCAGTACAGACTGAGACGCTGGGGTACCTTACGTTGTGTGGTCCAGAGGAACAGGTAGCGGTTGAGGGCCTCAAATAAGTTTGAGTACAGGTAATTCAGTCGCTACGGTAAGTTGGTAGAGTAGGAGATAACAGGGGAAGAGGAGGACGGAAGTTAGAACGGGTCGTAGTCCCAGAAAAGTTTACTCAGTCGAGAAGCGTAGTCCACCGGTTTCATGACCTCAAAGTCGAAGTCGTAGTCAAGAAGGTTACTTATAAGTCATGACTAAAGGAAATCCTAACTGACCAACCTAGAGGAACGTCAGGTTCCCTGAGAGTTCTCAGAAGAGGTTGTGGTGTCAAGTTTTCGTAGTTAAGAAGTCACGAGTCGAAAGAAATATCAGGTTGAGAGTGTAGGTATGTACCGATGACCTTTTTGGTATCGAAACTGTTCTGCCTGGAAACAACCATTTCATTATACAGACGAGAAATTATGCGACAGGTCCAACCAGTATTGAAAGGAAGGTTCCTCGTTCGCAGAAAACTAAAGTACCGACGTCAGTGGTGGACGTCACTGAAAAAATCTTTCATCTGTCGAACGGGTGACAGAAGACGAGATGGACGGGAGACGTCCCTCCCTCCACCAGAATGTAAAATCCAACTTACATGACTACTGTGGGGTCTCAGTTAAGTAGAAAGGAGAGCGTAATCTCTACTGTCAACGAAGTCTTTATGCAAATTTTCTTTGCTGTTTGTGTCTTTTGTTTAGCAGATTGGTCCCGTTGTACGATTGGAATTGTGAGACCCGAAGTCACTCTTGCGCTCCCTTTACCATGGTGTACTCCCATAAGACTATGTAAAATCAAACTTGTCCCTACAATTTGAAAATTGGGTTGAGATATCTAGAATGAAAAATTAGGACTTTGTAAGTGTCTTGTCAGACTGTTGGGGGAGTTTAAAATTCATTAAATCTTAGACGATTAAGGGGATGTGACAAGTACATTCTCGTCATATGGACACTCTTATTACGGAGTGGTTTTCAATATCGTATTAGAATTATTTAATTTTATCAGACTAAGGTGTTATTCTTATGTTCACACTAAATAGTCGGAAGACTTACTGCCTTGACGAAACTGACTATGTCAAGTGATTTGTTCCCAGACTAAGATATAAAGTGTAATGGTCAACAACCTTTACATATTTTAGGTCAATGAAATAAAAGGTAGATACAGAGAAGAAAAAAACGTCCCACCCCTCCTCCCCGTGTGGAGCCTCATACACTCTAGAATCAAGGGGTTAGTTCCTGACTTAACGTGGGGATGTCACCTTCACGTCTCAGAATTGGTGACCTTATCACAACAGTGAGTCAACACAGGCTGAGACGCTGGAGTACCTGACATCGGGCGGTCCGAGGAGACACGTACCCGAAGAGGTCCGTTCTTATGACCTCACCCAACGATAAAGGAGACGGTCCCCTAGAAGGGTTGGGTCCCTTTCTTGGGTCTAGAGAGCGTAACGTCCGTCTGAGAAATGTCAGACTCGGTGTTGCCTTCGGGTGACCTGGCGGTCCCTTCAGGGGGCAGATATAGAAAAACTAACTCGAGATGGACTAGAGACTACCTCCGGACCAGGACTTCAAACGACGATGACGATTCAGCGAAGTCAGCACAGGCTGAGACACGCTGGGGTGTCTGTCGTCGGGTGATCCGAGGAGACAGGGACCCTAAGAGGGCCGTTCTTACGACCTCACCCAACGGTAAAGAAAGAGGTTACGTACTTTCAGTTTTCACTTTCACTTCAGTAAGTCAGCGCGGGTTGAGAATCACTGGGGTACCTGACCTCGGATGGTCCGAGGAGGCAGGTACCCTAAAAACTGACTCGAGATGGACTAGAGACTACCTCCGGACCAGGACTTCAAATCCTCCGTCTATACCTATTGAAAGGTCTCTTTTGAGAAAAGAAGGAAAGAGTAAGTAGTATAGTGTTATACAGAGGAACTTCGTATGGAAGATTTTCTGTTTTTTTTTGTATATAACAGTTAACAAGTTACCGTCGTTGTACTTTATTATCTTTATTATCAGGTCCGAAATAATCCTTGGAATGTTATTAAAAAAGTTGTGGTCTATTACACTTTGTTATACATTATTTTGTGTTTGGTGTGAAGAACTTTAGATAGACTCTTGTTAGAACTTTTCAAGGTTTGATTCGGGTTTATTACGTTAAGGAGTACAAGAGAGGAAAAAGACGAGATGGAACGGTGACTACTTCCGGAGTAGAAGTGCGGACACATTTTCTAGGACTACCTATAGGTGTCCTTTGTGGAGAGGGACTGAGGATGGATAGTTGTAACTATTACGACCGAAGTTTAGACGAGAGATTTTTTCTTGTTTATATTTTATCGTCAACAAGTCAATTCTTTGTGTTCCATTAGTTATTATGAAATCAAACGTCACTCTTACGTCTTCAATTGACTCCGGTAGTAGAATCTCTTATTCAATTATGTGATACGGTGTATTCGGATCGGTGTCGGGATTCATTAAATGAAGGACAACTAGGGAAAGAAAAGGAGAATCAGATTAGTTAGAGACGACCTCCCGACCGGAACCCTGGACCCAATTTTTATGACAACCTGTGATCGCCAGATGAAAAAAAAGGGTAGAAAGTCGAGAGTTTTGTCTGCTGTCGACACTCTTTATAAAATGGATTGTTTCTTTCAAAAAAATTTTCATTTAACAGGTCTGTCCCCATTATACGACGACGATTCTTAAAATTGTAATTATTCTTACGACCTGTACACTCTTTAGTTAGTCCGTTCAATAGAAAAGGGGTTGATACTGAGAGATTTAGTCGACGTTATCAAGAACGTTTAGCGTGATGTTCGGAATTGTACGAATAAAGAAAAACAACAATAGAAGAAAGGTGAAATAAAATGGACTAACGACCCATCTTTTAGGACCAGGACTGTAAACCCAACTTATAAGACCAGAAACCCCTCTTGTGTAACCAGAAGCCCATTTTGTGTGAGCAGAAACCCATCTTTTAGGACCAGGACTGTAAACCCATCTTGTAAGACCAGAAACCCCTCTTACACGAGTAGACACCCATCTTTTCAGACTAAAACCTCGCCTTTTAGAACGTGAAGGTTCCGTTATAGGGGTAGAAGATCAGGTTGTCAGCACAGAAAGTCGTATGGTGAGAATCAAAAACAGAATTACCGGACCCGAAACCCGAGTTGTCACACCGGAAGGTCCAGCTATGCGACCCATGACTCAGAGCCGAGTGTCGCGACCCGAAGGGTGAGTTGTAGCTCCTGTGAACAGTTTAGGGGGACCCGAAGACCTTCTATTAGGACCCAAAGACCGTTTTGTAGGACTACATTAACGAAATGAAGAAGGAGAAGGTAGTGTAGTTTATCACCCCAAAACTTAACATGAAAGATTTTCACTTGTCTTTGTAACTTATATCTTACGGTTCATCGTCATTGTGAGTCCAAAAGACACTCTAAGGATTTTATTAGAATTTTCCTATACCATCAGTTTGGTTTAGCTTGTAATGATTCTATTTTGTGTTTTAATGTCAGAAACGAGTTGAGTTGTCTTGGACTTAGATGTTAGGGTTTGGTCCGTGTTCTTATGGTTGTCGAGTTCAGGTTTAGTATTAATGAAAGTAAAGATAATATGGTAGAGGGAAGGGAGACGAAATGGACTTGAGACGACTTTCCGTATAGAAACAGAAGTCCTTTCTCTCAGAGGACCAGGGGGGTTCTGTTTACGAAAAAGGGAAAGAATAGATAGTATTGTCTACTTCTAAGGAGTCCAAGGATTTCTTGTATGTTTGTTTTTACCTTTTTGTTTGCAATGTCCATCTTTGTTCTTACGTACATTTTCCTAATTCAATCTTAAGAAGAAGTGTGATATATATTTTTTTTGAGGTATACCTAATATTCTCGATTTTGATATTTTAAGAATCTTCTTGTGCATCTTAATTCACTACCAAATTATCTATGATGTGGTATCGTGTTCATCGTTTTTAATCTGCTGTGGTTTGGATTTTTAAAACGCGATTTTTTACTATCGTAATTCTTTCACTTTACTTATAAATGTAACTACCGTTACAACTACATTAAAGTAAGAATACAACTATCTTACAGTCAGAACATTTATACCAAAACCTTTGTCTTTAAAAAATAACAAAATTTTTCTAAACATAAAACCATTAAAAGAAAACTACTTAACCATCTCTCAGTAAACTCCCGGAAATTTGACGAATGTTTTACCACCCTAAAAACACATCACCTATTTTACTCATTAACTTTTACACAGGTATCTTTAGTTTCCATTCACCCCAGAAACACTCAACTCCTCATCAAAATTACATCTTTCTATATAAATGTTTACTCAGATTTTAAAGTTTTCTTAACGTCTTTTTTTTCGATAATACTCTTATTTCGTCACTGTACCAATTAAACCTTGAAAACAAGAATGTGGTTATTTCCTTCCATGGGGTTATTTCTCCGAAGAGCGTGTGTATTTTGTGTTTTTTTACTTTATTGTTGGGTCTCTTACCCTCTTTTATGGACGTTTAGTATATTGAAATCCCTAAACGTAAGTCTTATATATTTCTTAAGAACAAAAACAAATAAGTGATTCATCTCAGGTTGAGAAAAACGTTGGGGGACCTGACATCGGGCGGTCCGAGGAGACAGGTACCCTAAAGGGTCCGTTCTTATGACCTCACCCAACGGTAAAGGAAGAGGTCCCCTAGAAGGGTTGAGTCTCTAGTTTCGACACAGAGGACGTGACGTCCACCTAGGGAATAGCGGCTCGGTGTTCCTTCGGGTTTCTTAAGAATGTTGAACTATTATTTTTCTGTTGGGTTGAATTTTTACCGTGACGTAGACTTGTGTCTAAAAAGAAGTACTCTCTATTTATTTACCCGTTATTCGTTTACTTTTCTATGAGTTCTAGTGATCAGTAGTCCTTTTATGTTTAACTTTCATACCACTCTATGGTGAGATTTGGATGAATCCTCCGATATTTTTCTACCCGTTGTTGTTCCTAACTTCTCCTATACCTCTTTGACCTTTGGAGTATATAACGATTACCTTTCGTCGAACTGTCAAGGAGTTTTATTATCCGTATCTCAATAGTACACTAGGTCTTTAAGGTATTGATCTATTTACTTACAAGTGTGTTTATGTAGATCGACGAATATCGTGTTAATACGTATTTTCGATTCACCTTTGTTAGGTTTACAGATAATTGACTACTTACCTATATGGTTCACATTATATGACTACATGACTATGTACGATGTTCCACCTATTTGAGACTTATGTAATTCGTTTCATTTTCTTCAGTCAGTGTTTTCGGGGTAAAATATGATAAGGTAAATATACTTTGTGTGTAAATGTACTTTATGGGTCTTATACGTTTAGATGTCTCTGTCTTACATCAAATCACCAACAAATCAAGACCCCTATCTTTGTCCTTCCCTGATCCCTCACTGTCAATTACCCATGTCACAAAGAAAATCCCTATTACTCTTAGAAGATTTAATCTAACACCACTACCGACGTGTACCGTGGGGTAAGGTCATGAGAACGGACCTTTTAGGGTACCTGTCTCTTCGGACAATCCAATGTCAGGTACCCTAGCGTTTCGTAGTCTGTACTGACTGGCTGAAGTGTACTACCAACGTGTTAGGACACTTATGTGGTTTTTTGTGACTTCCCATGTGAAATTTCATCCACTGAACACACCATACACTTAATATCGAGTTATTTTGACAATCTTTTTTTTTGATAACCTATAATATTAGGGTTATGAATTCAGGTAGAACATACCAATCAAGATTGTCCCGTAGAAAAAAGGGGAGATGAGAAATATAAATGGATGGACTAGTAGGTATTTAAAGACCATTAGACGTCCTCAATTTTCTGGAACTACCTGGAGGTTCCCGTCAAGAGAATGCGGATATAAATAGGACCATTTACTACCGAAGGATGTTTCACGAAAGACTTTTTTTCTTTTTAATTATGTTTGCCAGATCTCTTTCGTTATACGAGTATTGTGATTCAACTCAAAAACACTTGATAGACTATGTTAGAATCGTCAAATACCATTAGATTATGTCTTAGTGTCTTAGTCAAGTCAAGTCAAGTCAACGAGTCAGTACAAGCTGAGAAACGCTGGGGTACTTGACGTCGTACGGTCCGGAGGGACAGGTAGTGGTTGAGGGCCTCAAGTGAGTCTGAGTGTACGTAGCTGAGCCACTACGGTAGGTCGGTAGAGTAGGAGACAGTAGGGGAAAGGGAGGACGGGGATTAGGGAGGGTCGTAGTCTCAGAAAAGGTTACTCAGTTGAGAAGTGTACTCCACCGGTTTCATGATCTCAAAGTCGAAATCGTAGTCAGGAAGGTTTCTTGTGGGTCCCGACTAGAGAAAGTCTTACCTGACCGACCTAGAGGAACGTCAGGTTCCCTGAGAGTTCTCAGAAGAGGTTGTGGTGTCAAGTTTTCGTAGTTAAGAAGCCGCGAGTCGAAAGAAGTGTCAGATTGAGAGTGTAGGTATGTACTGGTGTCCTTTTTGGTATCGGAACTGATCTGCCTGGAAACAACAGTTTCATTATAGAGACGAAAAGTTATACGATAGATCCAACCATTGATCTATTGAAAGTAAGGTTTCTCATTCGCAGAAAATTAAAGTACCGACGTCAGTGGTAGACGTCACTAAAACCTCGGGGTTTTTTATTTCAGACTATGACAAAGGTGACAAAGGGGTAGATAAAGGGTACTTCACTACCCTGGTCTACGGTACTAGAAACAAAAGACTTACAACTCGAAATTCGGTTGAAAAAGTGAGAGAAGAAAGTGAAAGTAGTCCTCCTAAAAATCGAGGAGAAGTGAAAGACGGTATTCCCACCACAGTAGATGTATAGACTCCAATAACTATTATGTCTTATCTCTCAAGATAAAGTTCATATGTTTGTTTATTAAATGGATTGTTTGTATTCCTCACTATATTGTATCATCTTATGAAATTGAAAGAAACGTTAAACGGGGATAGGATCGGTCATTGTTGAAGTCTTACGAATATTAAAACAGAACCACTGGATTGTCGCCCGTTTGTTTGGATAGAAGATGCACATAGAGATTTAGATCTTGTTGTCACTGTTGGTCTGTCTAAGATTACAGTCATTTTTATTCAGATTATTCGTTTACTTTGGTCTCGAGTTGACCCAATATCCGACAAGAAAGACTGGTCGTCTAAAGAGGACGAGTGTTGACTCACCCATCTTGACAAGTCTAAATTTCGTTTCTGATGTATGAGCTATTCTTTTTAAAGTGACAGTTAATATACCGTATCTAAACAAACACCATGAAATAGACTTTGTCGTGTACGTAATAAACTTTCGTTCGTCGATCTGGTCAGTAGTAATAGTATTACTTGATGTGAATTTACCGTGGAAACTGCATATTTTGACCAAATATGTTCCTACAGTATAGTCTGAATTGGAGGAGAGAAGATGACCTATTAATAAAGTCAGTCTGGATCCTTGTCATGAGAAAAACCTTTTTGTAGTTAACTTTCCAACCTTATAAAAGACGTGTTATATTTCATAGTCAGAGATCCTAGACCAGTAGGAAGAAAAAGACAAAATTTATTTGACCCAGGTTGGTAGAGGAAAATCGTCAAGGCCCTTCAGTCAGAATGCCTGGTTTTGATGTCATGACGGTTTAGACGCCTTCTCCATACTTTTAACAGTTCTTTGGTTCAGTTCTTAAATCAATGTTTACTTTGACACAGAACTCAGTGTTGTTACGTTAGGATCTCCATTGGTGTGAATTACGTAGATTCTACCTTACGTTATAATCCGTGTGGGTACGGATGAACGAAAAATATAAATTGATACACACGGTCAGTGAATCGGCACAGGTTGACAAACACTGGTGTACCTGACATCGGGTGGTCCGAGGAGACAGGTGCCCTAAGAGGTCCGTTCTTATGACGTCACCTAACGATGAAAGGAAGAGGTCCCTAGAAGGACTAGGTCACTAGTTTGGGTCCAGAGAACGTAATGTCCGTCTAAGAAATGGTACACTCGATGTCCCTTCAGGTATAAATTGATGTTCAAAGAACTAATAGTGATATCTCCTTCATAAGATGATTGATGTTTGTATCTCCGTACAGAAACTACCAACGACCAACGTGACTCTATGAATTCCCTTTTTATGTTTTTATTTTATATTTGTATATACATTAGATCCTTTTACAATTTTTTTTATGATTCCTTTTGTCTCTCTCTTGATTTGTTCTCTGTCGACTATTTCCATGGTTTTTTTCTCATTTTTTTCTGACTAATTATTAGGTAAAATAGCTACGACGGATAGTTTCGAACTTTGATTACGCTTTTAATTCATTTGTGTCCCTTTATATGCCCAAATCCTAGGTTTAGACACTTGTACCTTTATTTGTCTGTGGTTTTGTTACATTAAAATATTCGTATCGAAATTTATAAGAAAATTTAGATTGAATTATAAATCCAAGGTTAAACTAGATTGAAATGAGATATCGAAAAGAGTAACGTTAGTGTCAGAAATAAAAGTGAAACCATTTTATATATGGTCCCTGCAGGTGTTCCAATAAGATATAAAACTTTGTTTTCTTAAAGAAAGACCTGAAGGGACCACCAGATCACCAATTCTGAGGTACGAAGAGGACGTCTTCCGTGTCCAAGTTAAGGACCAGTCGCTTCAAGGAGTACGACAAACCATACCGCTTTTTTTTTTTTTTTAGGTTTTTTGGGTTCTCTTAAAGAAAGAAAAATTTTTTACAGTAACTGGAGAAGGAAGGACTAATTTTAAATTTTATATATGTAATACCTTCTAAAGATACTAATTTTTTTTTCTTTTTTTTAGTGAACATTATTGTGATGGGTCTTTATAAGTCGTACTTGGAGAACCCAGTAAAGAAAAGTCCGGAAACAGATACGTGTATCACAAGAGAGGGGTAGAGCTATAAAACGAAATGTGAATAGTAACCTTTATTATAAGACATAAATGCACGAACAAATTCGTGTCCTCGAGGAACTCCCTAGAAAAGTAGTAACAATTCAAGACGAAAATCTTGTTACGGACCGTTGATGTCTATCAGGTATTTATAAATAACCTACTTAAAAATTTTAACTCGAATATGATATAGATTAAAATATAGGATGAAAAAGGTGAATGGAAATATAGTGTTTGTGAAAGGGATCCGAAGTTTATAGGAAACTTTCATACTATAAAAACTATTGTCGATATATGTCTATATAGTACAAACATCTGGTGAGGGATGATAACCTTTTAATTCCATTAAAGGTTAATAAAAAGTCAAGATTTATTACGACTCCATATTTAATTAGAAATAGGTTAAAAAATGGACATAAAAATCTTTGTTGAGTACTCTTGAATTCAATGGAGGACCCACCCTTTCGAAAAGAAAGATCGTAGACCTTTGAGACCACGTAGAAAGACTAAGTGTTAAAATTTGCTACGGTCGGCCACTGCACGAACAAAGTACGAAACTGATTCGACGGTTCCTTTTCCCCTTTTTTCTTTTGTTTTTGTCCGATTTCAGAATTATGGTCTAAGTGATTCACAAGGTTGTCCTTTTGTCCGGGGATAATAATTTTTTACGGTCTGGACTCTGGTCTCCTAATGGACGTTTCTGCTGAAAGACTACACGACTATTCGAAAATGTTGTGACAAAATAATAAGATTCTCTGACGTAAAGTATTGAACGAAATTCACGACAATGAGTTTTAGTAAAAAATTATTACATACGAAATATAATTCATTCAACCTCTTCCGTTACCGTGGGGTGAGGTCATGAGAACGGACCCTTTAGGGTACCTGCCTCCTCGGACCATCCGACGTCAGGTACCCCAGCGCTTCTCAGCCTGTGCCGACTCGCTGAAGTGAAAGTGGAAAGTGAAAGTACGTGACCTCTTCCTTTACCGTTGAGTGAGGTCACAAGAACGGACCTCTTAGGGTCCCTACCCCCTCGGACTACCCGACGACAGATACCCCAGTGTGTCTCAGCCTGTGCTGGCTTCACTGAATCGTCATATAATTCATTCATGTGTTTTTATAATCTTGGATTTCTAGACTTAAACCTTTACTAAGTCGTCTGTATAAGAAATGGAAAATAGATAGAAGAATTATTTCTCAATAAAGAAGTTGGCTAGGAACGTACGGACTAGTGAAAATAGTAAGGATCAAGGGATTTTAACGAAAAAGAATGAATGTACCCAAGGAAGAAGTGGACATTGTAAACTTCTGACATGAATGAACAGAAAAGAGTTTACAGAAGAAGGTCCTTCGGAAGGATGTAATTAAAATTTGTGTTTAAGTTTGTAGAGTTGTCTTGGTTAAACAAAGTTCATGAGATCTGTTGTTAATCATTATTCATAATTATAGTTTATACAATTAAAACACGAATAAGGAATAAAGATGGATCGTTAAAGTCGTTCGTGGATGAAACTAAAGAAAAAGTCTCTTCGTGACGGATAAAATATAAGTGTATAAACGTGTCTTACAAGGAAATTCCTTTTAGGTCGTTTCACCTAGGGATATGTTAAGTCATTTTAATACCGTTTCGGTCCTGGTTAAAGTTGGGTAGGTCACTTTCAAATTACTGTAGTAAAGAAGGAATTTCCCTTTATTACTAATACCAAATGTCTATACTTATTGTTTATAAAATACCATAAATGATTATCACTGATCTCTACTTTTAAGAGAGAACAATGGTCAGGTCAAAGGAATGTCGTATAATGGAGACAAAACTGGAACGAAGATTCTTCCAGACATAGAGATCGGTCTCTTTGGTCGAACTTTGTAATATGAAATAAGATAATTTTCCTCCTGAAAATTTAAATCAATCTCATCTCATCGACCCGAAGGGACCACCGAGTCTGCCATTTCGTAGACGGACGTCACGCCCTCTGGTCCCAAGTTAGGGACCCAACCCTTCTAGGGGACCTCTTCCTTTACCGTTGGGTGACGTCATAAGAACGGACCTTTTAAGGTACCTGACTCTTCGGACCACCCGATGTCAGGTACCCCAGCGTCTCAGTCTGTACTGACTCGCTGAAATGGTATCTCATCGATTTAAATCAATCATCTCATCGATTTCCCCAGTCAAGTCAAGTCAGCGAGTCAACACAGGTTGAGAAACACTGGGGTACTTAACGTCGTGTGGTCCGGAGGGACAGGTAGTGGTTGAGGGGTTCTATCTCAATTAATGTTACGTTTTTCTGTGTCATATAAACGTCAACTTCAATGCTTTTTCATGTCTCGGTGTTTGCGGACGAAATTGAGTAACAGTCCATACCGTCTGTAGTGACGGGACATATTACCCTGGTTCCTACGTTTTATAAACCACACTGTCTAAATTTTATTCTCAATGCATAAGAAGAAAAAGGTAGTTCAGGTTGGAGATAATCTTAACGTCTAACGAAAATCAGGGAATTCGTCCTATAAAGTTGACCAGGTCGTTAACGTGATGTGGATTGTAAATCAAAGAGACAGTAATTTAGTTGGGTTTTCGGGAAAGTTACTGGACGATAATCCTACATCATACGACTCATTGTCAGTGGGTTTCTATAGTTCCCCGAAGAGTCCACCGTAGTTACCATTTCTTGGGTAGACGATTACGTCCTACATGTTCTCTACATCCAAACTAAGGAGCTAGTCCTTCTGGGGGACCTCTTCTCATACCGTTGGGTGGGTCATAAAAACGGACCTTTTAGGGTGTCTGTCTCCTCGGACCGTCCGATATCAGGTACCACAGGGTTTCTCAACCTGTATTGACTTCGTTGAATCGTACGTGTGTTTCCATAGTCCAGAATTAAGGAATCTGAACATTAACAGTGAAATGTCCCTCTTTCCCGGAAACGTGTACACTAATTCAACTCCTAGAACTCTTCTGTATTAGAACCTAATAAATCTGGTCGTGATTTTCGGTAGTGTTCACCAAAAATATTTTGTCTATCTCCTTTTGGTCTGTATGTCTTTTCCACTACAAACTTCTACCTCGGTTTCTAACCAAACTACACCGGTGTTCGATTCCTTACGGTCGTCTGTGGTTTTCGAACTTTTCAGTTTCTTGTTTAAAAGGGATCTTAGACATCTTTCCTCGTATAGGGACGTCTGTGAAACTAAAACCGAGTCACTTTGACTAAAACCTGAAGACCACAGGTGTTGACACTCTCTTTTTCAAAAACAGTAAAATTCGGTGATTCAAACACCCGAATGTTTAGGAGGATAAACAATTTACAAGTAAAATGTATTAAACATTTTCAAAACCTCGACACTACTACTCTTATGGTCAATCATCATCTTTTCATTCATTTCTTCGTACTTGTGTACATCTCTGTCCCACTGGTCGACAGGGTCAAACGGACCTTGACAGGGTTTCCTCAATCACGAAACCTGTGACAGAGTGACAGATCAAGAATCACTGTAGATCACCTATCTTTCACGTTGTCTTTGTCATTCTAAATTTTTTTTTTAACTCGAAGATAACAGTGTCTAACGTATTCGTTTTCAAATATCCGAATCTCATCAAATTCAGTGACTTATAAGGAGTCATCGAGTAGAAGAAAATTTCTTTTTTTGTCCCAACGCTGAAGGGACCACCAGATTACCAATCCTGAGGAACGAAGATGTCGTTCGTCGTACCTAAACTAGGGACCAGCCCCTTGTTCTTCTAGGATGTTCGAGGTTCCAGGTCGTGGGGGGGATGGGGGTTTTTTCGTCCCATATTTTTGAAAATATAAGATCTGAAAAATGACAAGGATAGAATTTTAAGAAAACTTAAATGGTTAAGTTGAGTCAAATGGTCAAGTTTTATATGTCGAGTTAAGGTGGAGGAGGTTCTTAAGAAGGGGTTGATAAAGAAATCTTAATTTTGTAAAAACTTGAAGGTGACGTGTTTACATAGTGGTTTACGTCGTATATAAAGGTTTAATAATTGGTTGTCTAATCCTCAGACAATCGAAACATAGAGATGAACCTTTACATTTGGGTACTTTCCAGGATAAAGTGCATAGTAATCATAGTGATGTTACGAATTGTTTGTGTCATATAAGTTTATAGACACCTGACTACACAGGACTTCCGACTCACGGCTTCTTAACTACGAAAACTTGACACCACAACCCTCTTCTGAGAACTCTCAAGGAACCTGACGTTCCTCTAGGTTGGTCAGGTAAGACTTCCTCTAGTCGGGACCCTAAAGAAACCTTTCTTACTACGATTTCGACTTTGAGGTCATGAAACCGGTGGAGTACGTTTCTCAACTGAGTAACCTTTTCTGAAACTACAACCTTCCGTAACCCCCGTCCACCTCTTCCCCTGCTGTCTCCTACTCTACCGACCTACCGTAGTGACTAAGCTACCTGGACTCAGACTCACTTGAGGCCCTCAACCACTACCTGTCCCTCCGGACCGCACGACGCTAAGTACCCCAACGTTTCTCAGTCTGTGCTGACTCGTTGACTTGACTTGACTTGACTTGACTTGACTTGTCTACTTCATGTTCGGAGTGAGATTACCCTAAATATCGATGTTCGTGGTATTTTCGTTTCCGACACAGACAGAACCAGTTACGAAATAGGAAACATGAAATACGTCACAGACCGAGTTCTTTATGACCGATCCATTTAACAAGTATTACAAATTTTCTTTTATTTTTTACTAGTGATATTCGGTTTGTTATTGTTCTTTTTCAGTATCGGACCCTTTCTCTTTTTTTAGAAAATTTTTTCATAAAGTTGTGTGTACATGAATATTTTGAAAGAGATAAATAAGATTGTCGTGTTTTTCTAAACGAAGTATAAATACTGGTTCGAACAATCGTAGTGTGTTGAAAATAAAAGTAAATTAACATTGAAAGGTGTAAAAAAAAGAGGAGAATGATTGGGAGACCTAATGTAAAATTTTCCTATTCTATCCTCTTCCTTTACGGTTGGGTGAGGTCATAAGAACGGACCTTTTCAGTCACCTGTCTCCTCAGACCGCCCGACGTCAGGTACCCCAAGGTACTGACTCGTGTACGCACTCCTCCCACCTCCCTCTAATCAACCATCGTTATTTGAACATCTTGATTTATTTTACTTTATTTTATTTTACTATTCTACTTCCTAATAAGGGTGTTGGTTCAACTTCTTGCACTAGTTGACTTGTCTTTGGTTCCATGTGATTCGTCCCACCCCCACGACTAATCTACCACAGTTCACTGGACTCACCGACCTCGATGCGTACCACCAATTAAAAATTTATAATCCATAAGTTTCAGTTAGTGACTTTTCAATGTAATTTTTAAACACTCATACAGTTAAATCTCAAATGAATAATAATAAACTGAATGTCTAGTTAAGTGACACTATTAGTCTGACTCCCTGTCTTTTTTCTTTGTTTTTGTCAGTACCCTTAAGGGTGTATGCATGACTTGGAAACACCTTATCTCCAATCCTTAGTGAAAACAGGTATACGATATTTGACTCTCAGTCAATGGGTATTGTTGAATTCATATTAACCTTTTAGATGTAAGAAACTGAATTTCGAAAAAGAGCACTCAAAACTTGAGATTATGAAATCATAGTATTCACAGATTAGTTATTTATATTTAACAACAACGATAACAAGTCAGTGATTCAGTACAGGTTGAGAAACGTTGAGGTGCCTGCTATCGTGTGTCCGAAGGGACAGGAAGTGTTAGAGGACCTCAAACGAGTTTGAGTATAGCTAACTGAGTCACTACGATAGGTTGGTAGAGTAGGAGACAGAGGGGGAAGAGAAGGACAGGAGTTGGAAAGAGTCGGTAGTCCCAGAAAAGATCACTCAACCGAGAAGTGTAGTCCACCGGTTTCATCACCTCGAAGTCGAAGTCGAAGTCAGGAAGGTGACTTATAAGTCCCAACTAAAGGAAATCCTAGTAGACTAAACTAGGAGAACGACAGGTTTCCTGAGAGTATATTAAAATTTATATATAATTTTTATTTGTAGCAGGGTAATTAGAAGTGAAATGTTTCCATTTTTTTCCCCCCCCCTCCACTATTTTTAGCTTCAACTACACTGAGGATTAGAGAAGTAGTATCCGGTCCATACAATATGTAGATTTTTCTTCTTTTTTGGTCTTTGTATTTATTTTACTTATACATGAATGTCGGACCCGAACAACAACCTTGTCAAGTAAGACTAAGAGAGACAGAAGATAAGGTGGGAGTTCGTACACCCCTCCTCCGTTAGACCGGGAAGGTTATCGTCGTAAGTTTAACGAACCTTTTTGCGAGCAAGAAAATCCTCAATTCACACGATCTAGACTTCTCATGTACCGATAACTCGGAAGAAAGAGACGGATGTACTTCCTTCTTTCTCACTCTAAGGAGAACACTCTCACTAAGGGGGGTCGGGTCATATTAGTTGATTATAGATATTCGTCGGGTTTCAGAATTTTGGCCCCGACCCCTCTCCCTACCCTTTAAAATCAACCGTTTCTTTGATTGTAAATGGTCCGTGGATGACCCACGATTATTAGATGTAATAGATTAAAAGTTTTGTTGTGACACTCTGTTCATAATATAGGGGTGAAGTGTCTATTTCTTTGGTATCGACTCTCTTAAATTCGTAAACCGGGTTCCAGTGTATCGATCATTCCTCGTTTCGGTCTTAAGTTTGGGGTTGGGTTTGAGACTGTAATAAATATTGATAAACCACTTTCGTTTTCTCCATCAGTCTTGTTGTGTCCTTTTGTCTTTGTTGTCCAAGAGACGGATGTTTAGATGACGGGAGTGATCAATTAGTCTGATATGTTTCGGACCCGAGTTTTTTCCACTAAGACAATAACGGATTGTCGTAAAGGGTATTGTTTGTGTACAAGGTAGGTTAGAAATAAGTCCGAGTGAAAACTTGAATGTCGAAGTATTCTGGCGACTTCAACAACGAAAAAAGAGTCGGATTAAACGACTAAATGAGCCGAAAACTGAACAGAGACTTTTGCGAAGTCTCGAAGGACGAAGAAAGAATCGACGAGGAAGTCAAGAAGAAGTTAATATATACGACTTCAGAAATTTCTACTTTCTATCTTTTATTTACATGACAGGGTGATCAACGGATGACATTTGTGTTTCACCAGTCCTATGTTAGGGCTTTTTTATGAAGTCAAGATATTAGGTTTTAAGGGACATGTCATTTCTTCAGTGTCATCAAGTCTCGACTATTAGATCTGTATCGACACGACGTGAATCAGCGATACAGTACAGACTGAGAAACGCTCGGCTCCCTGATATCGGGTAGTTCCAGGAAACAGGTACCCCTAAGAGGTCCGTTCTTGTGACCTCACCCAACAATACGGGAGGAGGTCCCGTAGAAGGGTTTGGTCCCTAACTTGGGTCTAGAGGACGTGACGTCCGCCTAAGAAATGGTAGACTCAGTGGTCCCTTCGAGTTCACTCATGGTTCTTGAATTTGGTTTAGCGTTTGATTTTGAGTCTTAGACAATCGTGTTTTTAGTTTAGAATTAAAAAGTACATGACTCTTGATTTTCATAGAAGTAATTAAGAATTACTTGGTTAAGTTTGGATAGAATACAAAGTCAAAGATTTCACTCATTTTATCAGGTGTATATAGTCTAACGAGCTGAAGGGACCACCGAGTCTACCATTTCTTAGGCGGACGTTACGTCCTCTGGACCCAAGTTAGGGACCTATCCCTTCTAAGGGACTTCTTCACTCACCGATGGGTGAGGTTGTAAGAACGGACCTCTTAAGATACCTGTTTCGGACCACCCGATTGTCAGGTACCCCAGTGTTTCTCAGACCGTACTGACACTTTGATTGTGGTTGTATAGTCTACCGAGTGGTGAATGGGTGATATACGATAATATTTTACTCTTAATACGACGTAAAAATTGGTTCGTACGGGAAGGACAGTAAAGATGGATCTTTTCCGGATGAGTTAGAAGTTCTTGTAGGTTATGGGTAGAGGAGAGTAAGAACCTCTTCCTTTACCGTTGGGTGAGGTTTAGGGTATCTGCCTCCTCGGACCGTCCGATGTCAGGTACCCCAGGGTTCTCAGTCTGTGCTGACTCGCTGATGTGGTGGTGGTGGTGGGTGGTGGAGAGAAAGAATGATTGTAACTCATGTTATTAAGAATTGAAGGATAATCTGATACTTAGGAAACTCCCGTCCTTTACATAAAGTAAGAGGAAACAAAGGGGATGACATTACCTCGGGTCTTATGTTTCCATGAGTTATAAATATATTACGAATTAAGGTTTTGTTAGAGTTGTAAAATAATGTAAACTCAGGAACTAGTGACAAGTGAAGGAGAGTCACGAGACTTATCGTTTCTTACTTTTATTATCATCAGTGGTACTCATTTCTAGATAATCGTATTTGTGAAATTGAGTATAGTGACTTAGGAGTTTTGATCGAGGTTATGATCCATAAGAATAGAGAATGTACTTTCTATTCCTTTGCCGGAGTCTTTGTAAGTAGAAATCATCGTCGGTTTCTAGGATGTCGACCGTTCCTCGTTTCGATCTTACAAGAGACTGAAGTTGTGAACACAGGATATGACATAACGAGAAGAGAACTGATACAGAGAGAAGGTATTGCTTAGAGGTTTAATTTATTTGGGTAGTATGGAGGACAGGTAGGGAAGAAGATTGTGTCACTATGGTTTAAGATTAAGACTCCCCACGGAGTTTAATAAAGTGTCAGAGATTTAAGAGTTTTAGTTCACTTTAATTTAAGATTAATTTTAATACTCAAGGTTTTTTAGACAGGGTATTTGATAAGATCTTGTATGCATGGTCTCTCGTCTTACATGTTCATAGTTGCTTATTAATCCATTGTGTCAAGGTTTCCTCTCTATATATATAGTTCAGACCTGTTCACTGAGTCCAATTGAGTTCTGGTCTGTTTGACTTCGGCGGCCGCGGAGAAAGGAAGTGAGGGTAGCAGACAGACGGGAGAAGACGGGAGTGGAACTCTAATGGTTTGTGAAAGGACTTCACGTACTGACCAAGGTTTAACGCCGAAAGTTCACATTTGGTTTCTAATTCTCACATGGTGTAAAATCTTTGTTGATTTGTAGAAACATACTATTAATTGTTGATGTATAAACAAGTTATTGGGATTTCGTTTTTGTATTGATAAATACTGCCTTATGTTTGCCGTAGCGGTCTGACGAAAAAGCTCGTGTTCCTTAATCCCTTTCTTTCTACGGTGGTGTAACCGTAGTTTGACTGTGAGTGTCGACGGCCCTGAAGACTTGATAGACCACCCCGTCCGAGGTGGGTCCGGGGTTGCCCATGATATCGGACCAAGGAGAGTCGGTCGTGACGGTTGTGCAGGAACGAGAAGTTCCCCAAATTTCGGTCCCCGTTGAAGCACCATAAAGCTCCGAAGAACTCCCCCCGGTATGAAGAACCGTAGATACTGAGGACCAATCCTCTCTCCTTTTCGAGTTTTAGAATTTTGCTGGTGGAATTTTTGAGTTAAGGGATTGTGGACACGGTGTCTGAAGACTTTTACTCACTTCGGAACGTCCTCCGGCATGAGACTGTTTCTAAGACCGCTTCCTTCCTTCCCCCTTTTCTTCCCTTTTCCCTTCTATGTTTTATTCACAATATTTCCTTCCTTCAAAGTTCTAGCGGGAGCTTTTCGTTATGCCTCCTCTCGCTCCCAGTGTGTTTTCTTGGACTGACTCTCCTCCTTTGACACGGTAACCACCGCGTCGCTGTACCCTTTCCCTCCTTTCTCGCATCGTCGCCCTCGCGCTACCCTTACCCTCCCACGCCCCACCCTTGGACCCAGACTTCTGCTTTCAAGTTTATTAACCATAGGCCAATACCCCCGTTGCGACTAGCGGTCCCTCAAGGCCTGGTCTCTTTTAGGACAAAGAGTCCGGAGCCCCAGTGTGAGACCGACTCTGACGTAGCCGGATCGTCTTAGCTAGCGTCGGCCGGTGTTGAGTTCGATTGCACCTATGATTCCATTGATGGCGGTCATTTGGCGGCGAAACCCCTTCCGGCGCGGCGCTACGGGGTGGGGCGAGGAGCCGCCGGAACATGGGCGGAGATGGCCCGAAGGCAGTAGAGAGCCCCTGACCCTTTCGCACTCCCCGCCCCAAATCGCGAGGGCTACACGCAGTGGAGGCGAAGCAGAGCGACTCCCCCGCCCCGAACACTTACGACCACCTTACCCACGCCGGACCCACCCAGGTGTGCCGACGACCCTTTGGCCGGTCGTCTTTACACCCAGACGTCCGCCACGGAGCTTATAGGGTCGTGGCCCCTGCAGGCCGTAGAAGTCCTTTTCCTCATAAAACCCGACTTTTCGACCAACTGACTTGCACAACAACGGTTCAGCACAGACTGAGAAAACGCTAGAGTGACTGACATCGGGCGATCCGAGAAGACAGACACCCTAAAGGATCCGTTCTCAGGACCTCACCCAACTGTAAAGGAAGAGGTCCCTTAGAAGGGTTGTCCCCCCTAGCCTGGCCCACAGGAACCGTCCGCCGAAGAAATGGTGACTCGGTAGTCTCTTCGGGTATTGACTCGACCGGTCCCCGGATTAACTTCCTTCGTGTCCTTTTCCTACCCGCTTCCGCCCGGACCGTCCCGAAGGAAGTCCTTACTTGATTCGGTCGTCGAGTCTGGTACTTCTTAGACAGACATCACGTTCTCTGGTTCCAAGTCAGGGAAGCCCTTCTAGGGGACCTCTTCCTTTACCGTGGGTGAGGTCATAAGAACGGACCTTTCAGGGTACCTGTCTCCTTGGACCGCCGGATGTCAGGTACTCCAGGATTTCTCAACCTGTCCTGAGTCGTTGATTGTGAAAAGTTCGGTCAACATTTAGTCCGAGTAGGAAATATGTGGAGGAATGTAATCATCACGATAAAGTATGTACGAGAATACGCATTTATACCATCGGAGGACTCACCAGAGGGACAGACGAGGTTCGAAATCATATTGGGTCCCTGTGAAGTAATAGGGAAACTCTATAGGTAAGGAAGAAAGCACATTGAATAGTATTAACTCTCTAAAAATATATGGTCATGACAAAATCCGTGACCCTTACATATCATCACTTGTTTTGTCTATTTATAGGGAACAAGTACCTTCACTACTACTCTTTATTGTTGTATCTGAGTACTTATTCATTTGGTTACACAGACCCACTACTCATAACATCTAATTTTCGACTCCTACTCCTATTTTTCACACAGTCTCCTATCCCCTCTACTTTAAAATCTATCCTACTGGTCTCTTCCGAAGTGACTCCATTAAAACTCGTTTCTGAGGTTACGTCTAAAGGTACCTGATCGCCTTGTTCGGCTAAAAGTGACCTCTCGAAAGATTTTCAAGGTTCGTTTCACTTGTCGTTCATGTTAGCGAGGTCTCACCCACGGACGGACCGACTCTTGGACTCGGGACCCCGAAGGAGTGTAATTTGTCCGACCCTTCTTCTCCCCTTACGTTTCTCTAACCTTTCTAGTCGGTCATTCGGATCCTTCTTTTGGTCCTCGCACATTATGGAACTTCTTTTACAAAATAACTTCTCCTTAAATTGGACACAATTTAAGACTATCCAGTTTATTTTACTACTGACTTTAAGTTGATAACCTAACTTGGTGTACCTCCAGTATCTATTGAAAATATTCTCGTCACAAAACCCCCATCGAACTCTAGTTTTCCGACAACCCATCTGTATCTCTCCCTCCTTCTTAACCTCTGTCGGTAAAATCTGTTGAGAATGTTACTCAACTTAACATTTCACTGCGTCTCTTTTACACATAGACTTTCTATCCTAGTACCCTAAGAAAAGAAATTACAACGTCAGGTGCACGAGACGACTACGATTGATAGGTCATTTGTTTTCTTTTGACTGTTACGTCCTCTCTCTACCCCCTTAAAAACATAGACACAGGAATTCACCCATTCTCCTTTGTCCTCCATTACTTGTTATCCCTTACCTAGATCACTTGTCAACCTCCCTAACCGGAATCTATCGTCCTCTCTCTCAAGTAATATGGTGATCGTCACTTTATCTTATATATGACCATTAACCGATTATACCGTCACCCTCGAACACCTTCAAGAAAAGACTAACGAGACAAAAGAGACATTTTATCATAAAAACAACCGACTGAGATTACTAGGGGTGGAGGACCATAAGCGTGGGACACATCAGGGGAAAGTGTGACATGTGTGACACAACTTAACAACACACACTGGTTGTCATATACTGTACAGTGATCTTTAATCCAATAATTTTTTTACGACACAAAGAGAGAGAGGTGGTACATGAGAGTAAGAGAGGTAGAGAGTGAGAACGACACTAAGAGCGAGCAAGGGTTGCGAACGAGACCCCCTTCGGTAAATACAGTACTCTTCAGTATGTTTTTCCTGGTGTACCGTCACTTGACTTCCGAGAACGGTTGTCGTACCACTTACTAGAACCTTCACCTAGGAGGTCGGGGTCAGTTCAGAAGTCTCTGACGTCAGAACCGGTTGTTGAACTGACGTTAGAGTATTTTCTGGGACTCGGTCTCATAGGTCGGTCTTTGAAACACTCTATTATAAACAACAAAGTTCTACGATCTATGACTCCATTGACCGATGTGTCTTTCTGTATTGATAATGGTTATCTTTCGTTTAATTAGTTACTTATTTTTTCTTTTTTTCTCTACGACCTGGAAACTTTTCCATATTTTATCAACAGGTCTTCTCTTCATACTTGATCTTTGTACATGTCAACGGTCTGTCGGAATTCCTGGGTACGCTCCAAGTACTAATACTTAAATTTCATTCTGATCAGTCGTACAAACTCCGAAAAGGAAGTCAACGCACCAATGTCCGTATTAGTATCCACCTCCAAAATTGATAATGTTCGTTCTTTCCACGTTCTCTCAATTTCTACTCACGTTCCCTCATTAATTACTGACTGGTACCTTAACTTTGAAGGGACCACCGAGTCTACCATTTCTTAGGCGAACGTTACGGCCTCTGGACCCAAGTTAGGGACCCATCCCTTCTAGGGGACTTCCTCACGTCCCGCTTGGCGAGGTCATAAGAACGGACTCTTAGGGGTACCTGTCTCCTCGGATCTTCCGATGTCAGGTGCCCTGACGTTTCTCAGCCTGTACTGACTCATTAATTTTTAGTAGAATGGATGAACAGTGGGAAAGGGTATAGACAAACACACGAATCAGTGAGTCAGTACAGGCTGAGAAACGCTAGGGTAACCGACATCGGGCAGTCCGAGGAGACAGGTATCTTAAGAGATCCGTTCTTATGATCTCACCTAGCGGTAAGGGAAGAGGTCCCCTTAAAGGGTTAGGTCCCAAGCTTGAGCCCAGAGAACGTGACGTTCTTTTAAGAAATGGTATACTCGGTGGTCCCTTCGATGATTCATCTATTCCCTGGAGCATTTCAACCGTCCTAGTTCTGGAACATCCCAGGTCAATCCCCCAGATTCCAAATAATCTCACTCTACGTGACTTTTTTATTCTCCACCAACTCCCTGAAGGGTCCACCAGGTCACCGATTCTAAGGGTCGAGGGTTACATCCCCCGGGTCCAAGGTAGGGACTAGTCCCTTGATCCAGGGTGTACGGTGTTGATTCTCAAGCACCCAGAGTTGATTTCTAGAGTGTACGGTGTTGTTTCTGGACTACGTCGGTTTATTTATTTATTTATGGATAAAAATTTTTATCCACCACTAGAGTTCTAAGAACTTTGGCGTTATAGCCATGACAGTTTCAGATACCACACTGGTTCCCTCTCTCACGACTTCATCTTCTTGTTTTAACGACGTCTTCTCCAGTCTCTTTACTCCCATTCCCGTGACTTACCTAATAGGGACTCCAATAACTTTAGTGGTTCTAGGTACTGGTCTTATCACAACCACTCTCGGTCTTCGTTCAGAAGTCCCTGAAGGTCCTTTTCTGGACCTCCGACCACTTACTCACATCGATCGTTTAATCAAGTACCGTATCGGATACTCAGTTTCGCTTCCCGCTTCGTCTCTTTTTCCTCGAGGGAAAAATATTTATTATCTTAATTTTTTGTTTACCAAAGATCTATCGTGACTCGTTAGTTCGTTGTTCTTCCTTTGGGTTGTAACATCCCGTTAATAGGAGATTAAAATTTTTCATCACATTTAAAAAATATTAATTAAAAATTTTTTCTTTCATTCCCCTTTTTTTCTTCTTTTGTGTGGGGTGTAGGTGGGTCCCACCACTCTTTGTCTTTTGTCGATGTCGACCTCTCCCGGTCTCCCTCTACCTAAACACGTGGATGTGTGTGTGTACGTGTGAGTGTGTGTGTGTGGGTTGTGATCCTTCTTCACAATGGACGAGTGAGTCCAGACACGGAGGGTGATCGACGACACGGTCACCGAAGAATGTTTAGATGTAAGAACGTAAAGGTCTCTCTAGAGTAGAACTCGGGTCGAGGGTAAACGACTGCAAAAGTGTTCCGAAGAGAAAGTACCGGTCTCAATCAAAGAGTCGTTCCCTTGACAAACGAATCTTTACAGACAGAAGTCCTTGAATTTTCTTGTCCACAACGACCGTGGCCTCACAACGCCGGGACGAAGTTAGTGAGGAGGAGCCCCCTCACGAGAGACTACGCACACCGACCCCCTAGGTGTGTCTTGATACTTTACACGACGAACCAACGGTGATTAGACAAACACCGACTGACTGGGAAGGGTGTTGGACATTGTGTGACCTTTTGCACCAGTGGACAAGCAGGGTTCCCAGACAGGACTCCTCTTCGAAAGGAATTCACCCTTTTACCGGACAAGGGGGGAGATCCCTGGACCCACGAGCTGACGACACAGCAGTGGGTAAAGGTGAGAGAAGGGACGTGAACTCGTCCTAAGGGATCCCAATCGTAGGTTACAAGACCCGACAAAGGAGGTTCAGAAGAGACAAGGAGGAGGAGAAACCGATGGAGAACTACGGTTTTTGAGTTGAGGAGACATGTGACCACGACTTAATTTAGAACCTGTCTCAAAACCTCCTTCGTCTTTTCTCATCGAAATAACAAAACGGTCCGTTTCCCCCGGTGTCACCCGATTACGGGAGTTTTGGTACACAGGGGTGAACCCCTTCTGTCACTGTTCAAATTATCATTTACAGTCGAGGACTGAAAGAAGACTACCCAACCACCCCTCGATTCATCCACAGTTGTAGCAGTCGGAAGTCCAGGTTGACCAGACCCCAGTTGTACGAATGTCCTTCGTATGGTATTGAAGAGGGTGGACCTTCCCTAAAGGTATAGATGTTTTATGGATTTTCTATATCAACACACATGGGAAACTACCCCTTTGTCCTGGAACCGGGTACTGACAAAGATGCACCAGAACGCAGGGGAGGGAAGGGATTAATTGTTGACAAACTTAAACGGGTAACCTTGAGTCCCTTCCAGTACTTCCAACTTACTCCCGACAAAGGACACTAGTTCCTTTACCCTCTGTGTCTTTCCGAGACACGGGTCCTCGGGGTGTTCCGGGACGAACCATAGTTAGAGTTTTATTGGAAAGATTGACTTTAGTAACCGTTCCGAGGAAGACGAACAAACACGGTTGGTTCAAAAAATGTTCGTCGCAAAGGAACATTTACCGTAGTTATTGTCTAACAAGGCTAATTCGGGCGAAAAGAGTTCTCGTAGACGACATGAGTAGAAACGTTTTTTAAGAGATTTAAATAGTTTCTACTTCTTCGTAAAAGGGGAAATAGAAGCACCCACTATTTTTTTTATATAATCGTGTTCTTGAAGTAACAGGAGGCATAATGGTTTATGAGTAGAGTATACCTGTATCTCTACTCGAAGGGTCTAGGGCTTAGTTCCTTCCTGAACTACCGGGTCGAAGACTCTCGCAACATCAGGGAACTCGACAGCCGAGGAATTCCCTGTAGTCGAAGTCTCTCGTCGGAACGAGAGAGAGACTCCTCCTCTGAGTAGGGTTCTAACTACCCAGACCCTTACATTTCTGTTCTATAAAAAAATAATAATAATAATAAATTTGAAAATAGAACATAACACCATATCGACTAATGGTTACAACATTACCAAAGTCCGTTTGTCGCTTCCCTGAGTCGGTATGTATACGTACATATGTGAGAGGGGTCTTGAGGGGAGGGTAGGTCCGACGGTGTACTGTAACTCGACTCAAGGGACACGATACACCATCCAGGTATGACCAACAGGTAAAATTTATATCGTCACACACGTACAGGTAGGGTCTGAAGGAATGATAGGGAAGGACCGTCGTCGGGATTTAAACAAAAGATTCAGACACTCATAGAAAAACAAAACATCCAAGTAAACATAGTAAAGACAAAGCTAAGGTGTATATTCACTACAGTATCCTATAAAAGGAGAGACTGAACGAAGGGAGTCATACTGTGAGAGATCCAGGTAGGTGCAACGACGTCTACCGTAATTAGAGGAAGACAAATTACCGACTCATTATACGGCAACACATATATACGTGGTACAGAAGAAATGGGTAAGGAGACAGTTACCTGTGAATCTAACGAAGGTACAGAACCGATAACATTTGTGATGACTTTACTTATAACCCTGCGTATATAGGAAAAGCTAGTACAAAAAGAGACCTATGTATTCCGCACCCACAAAGACGGATTGAACCTCGTTAAGACTACTCGGTAGTAAAGTCGAAGTCTCGAGGGGTACCTGAACCGACTCCGACAGGTCGGACTTAGTGTCGAGTTAGCTAGGGAGACGGAGGAGGATCAAGGAGGAGGAGGGAAGTTGTCCACAGTTATAGGTCGTGTCAGGGACTATTTTAGGACTTGAACTTTGAAGCAAAGTCTCAGACGAAAGACCACTTTGGTTGATATTGGGGGAGACTCACAACAATGTGGAGTCCCTGGTTCCGTACTTGTCGAAAGTCAGGTACAATGAGGGCGACATTTTAGGTGTCTACCAGGAACACACATACACGATTCGACGAAGTCAGAACAGGTTGAGAAACGTTGGGATACCTGACATCGGGGCGGTCCGAGGAGTCCGGTACCCTAAGAGGTCCGATCTTATGATCTCACCCAACGGAGGAGGTCCCCTAGAAGGGTTGGGTCCCTAGCTTGAGGGTAGAGAATACGGAGGACGTAGTTGTTCGTACAAGAAATAGTGATCGTAGTAGAAATACGAAAAGAATAAGTAGTTTCTCCGACCGTTGTAAAGTCTCTACCAGATTGGTGTTAAATTTCAGGAAGGATAATCGACAACGGTGAAAACTCGGACACCTAATTCGATTGAGAGTTCCAATGGGGTGGAGATCTGACACTCGTTTACACTCGGTTATTTCAGGGAATGGTACTTACGGTCAAACTCAATCCAAAATACAACAAACATTGTATCTGTCGGGGATCCACTCGTTTTATCTCCCTCCGGTAACCATTCCCATTCTCTTACATCGGCTATTCGTTTTTCTAAGTCTCGACGGATGTTTTTAACCAAGGTCACATAATCGCGACGCTAAGATCTGGGTACACCGTACGAAACGGAGACTACCATTGAAGGGACCCTACCGACAAACATCAGTTTCTTCGAAACGATTCTACTCTCTGAAGTGGAATTGTGTTTCGGTCAAACCCAGTTTTACTAAAACGACGACGACGACGATTCAGCGAAGTCAGCACAGGCTGAGACACGCTGGGGTATCTGCCGTCGGATGGTCCGAGGAGACAGGGACCCTAAGAGGTCCGTTCTGGTGACCTCACCCAACGGTAAAGGAGGAGATTACGTACTTTCACTTCAGCGAGTCAACACAGGCTGAGAAACGCTGGGGTACTTGACGTCGGATAGTCCGAGGAGGCAGGTATCCTAAAAGGTCCGTTCTTATGATCTCACCCAACGGTAACGGAAGAGACGTTTTACTAAAATAGACAGTTATTCAACAGGAGATATAATAAGTGGTACAAAACTGTAAAAATCTTTTACATGAGGATTTATGATCACCATTTCTTGGGTGGACGGTTACGTCCTCTGTATTTTCTGTGTCCAATCTAGGGACCCAGCCCTTCTAGGGGACCTCCTCCGTTAAGTGAGATCATAAGGCCAGACCTTTTAGGGTACCTGTCTCCTCGGACCGTTCGATGTCAGGTATCTCAAAGTTTCTCAGCCTGTACTGACTTCACTGAATCGTGGTTTTATTTTTTTTAACGTTAGAATTTTCTATGAAATTTTTCATATAACTTCCCAGATTTTTGTTAAAGTTTTCTCCTTAAAGTTCTTACAAAATATCCCTTGAAGGGACCGACAGCTCACCAATTCTGAGGTTCGAAGGTTACGTCCCCCGGACCCAAGATACGGACCAGTTCCTTGATCTAGGATGTTGATTTGATTTTTTAAGACGTATGACATTGTTTCTAACTTCTAGGACTCACGGAGTTGATTCTAGTCAAGTCAAGTCAAGTCAAGTAAAGTCAGCGAGTCAGCACAGACTGAGAAACGCTGGGGTACTTAGCGTCGTGCGGTCCGGAGGGACAGGTAGTGGTTGAGGGCCTCTAATGAGTCCGAGTGCAGGTAGTTCAGTCACTACGGTAGGTCGGTAGAGCAGGAGACAGTAGGGGAAGAGGAGGACGGGGGTTAGGGAGGGTCTTAGTCTCAGAAAAGGTTACTCAGTTGAGAAACGTACTCCACCGGTTTCATAACCTCAAAGTCGAAATCGTAGTAAGGAAGGTTTATTTAGGGTCCCGACTAGAGGAAATCCTACCTGACCAACCTAGAGGAACGTCAGGTTCCCTGAGAGTTCTCAGAAGAGGTTGTGGTATGAAGTTTTCGTAGTTAAGAAACCCCGAGTCGAAAGAAGTGTCAGGTTGAGAGTGTAGGTATGTACTGGTGACCTTTTTGGTATCGGATCTGATCTGTCTGGAATCAACCGTTTCATTACAGAGACGAAAAGTTATACGATAGATCAAACCATTATTGAAAAGAAGGTTCCTCATTCGCAGAAAATTAAAGTACCGACGTTAGTGTTGATTCTAGTCCGTGTCAGTTTATTTATTTATATGAATATATTTCTTTTCTTTGGAACAGAGAGGGATGCAACTTAGGGTACATAGTATTTAAGTAATAGAATTTACAGGAGTCTCAGTGGTGCCCCCTGAGTTAGTAAGAGAACGATTTAGAAAAAAAAAAAAAAAAATTCAAGGACAACCAACGGAAATAGGAAGGAACAGAGTATGGAACAGAGTCTCTATAGGAAAAAAGATGGGTGAAAAATGAAGACCCGAACTGACTTTCACAAGAGAAAGTCCTCACATCCCACACTTGTGATCTCGTTCTTCGTACCCGATTCACATGTGATACAACTGTATTGACACACTGAAACTCGGCCAAAGAATTGAAGAGACTCGAAGTACAGGGAGGAACCCTTTTTTTTTAAGAACGGTGTGTCTCAACAATCTTATTCTGTCATAAGATTTTCTGTCAAACCGTCTCCTTACCTTTGTTAGTAATCAAAAATTCGATCCCTTTCAACCCCTAGGAAATTAGAAAAATTTCTTCGTCACGATAAGATCTCTTTGTTTACACATTAGGGGGAAACAAACCCTACAAAAAAAAATTTCAAAATTAATCGGGTTCCTTTCCTTGTATAGTTACCATTTGATAAAAGGGGAGTTTAGGAGTCAAATACGACGTACGAAGTCAAAGAAGCAGGGAAAAACATCATTTCTTGGAATTTCAGTGACGGTAGAAGGACATCCATAAATCCGAAAATCTATTTGCCATGGAAATTCTTCGTCACGCCCTGTTCCGAAGGTTTACAGGGAAACAGGGTAACAGTTAAACACACAGAAATAGTGACAAGATTAAAACGTGTTCATTGGGTACATTTTTTACATGGAAAAAGGTTTGAACATTTATTTTTATTGGAATTTTTTTATTCTTTTCTGTGTGACATTCTCGTCATCTCGACATAATAGTTGCCGTAACATCTAAATAATTATCTACGTCGAAAGGGTCCATCCCAATTTACGGAGGTGTTCCTAACACAAAAGACAATGAAAGTTTGTCCAGGGGAAGGGGTGTAGGGTGAGGAGAATGATTTCAGACCTTGTGCCTCACGGAAAGTGTGACATCCGTCAACTGAAGGTAAAGGCTCGGAGGGAGAGACCCTCCTCCCGTCCCTTCCCTCCCACCCTCGTTTGTGAAAGGCCCTATGGTAACCACCCTCCTGTGGTAGACTCGTAGATCTTCTCTTTGTTACTTCGGAAACTTCTTAACTCCCATTAGACACCGAAGGGGCTAAAAATTTGGAGGAAAACAAACTCGTGACTTTGAAACAACAACAACTAATCAGGTGAGTCAGTATAGACTGAGTACTGACGTACCTGACGTCGGGTGGTCCGAGAAGACAGGTACCCTGAAGAGTTCGTTTTTACGAACTCACCCAACGACAAAGGAAGAGGTCCCCTAGAAGGACTTCGAAATGTACTTGTCTTTAGGTCTCTACAAAAGATCTTGCAGGAGCGGCGTAGAATTTATCCAGTCACTTTCGACCTAGAGAGGTACGACATTACGGTCACTTAACGAGGAGAAACAAGGAGACCTCTCAACGACTTATCCCGTGCAAGTAGTTGACACCTGTGTTCGGACTCAAGGAGAGTCGAAGACTCCCCCGTCCTTAAGATAAGTCTTTAGTTTATAACTGAGAGTCGTATTTTTGTGAACCTACGAAAAGTCATAAGGTCAAACTTTGACCCTCGAGGAGGAGGATCGGAATACCTTTAGATGGGGTCCTGGGGTACGAGAGGGTCTTAGTGTGTAAAGAGGATTGTTCGGGGTGCAGAAAAACTCTGTGGGGTAGAGACGTCTCCCGAGGGGACCCTCGTGTCTACCATTTCTTAGACGGGTGTTACGTCCTCTTGACCCAAGTTAGGGACCCAGCCCTTCTAGGGGACCTCTTCCTTTACCGTTGGGGATGAGGTCATAAGAACGGACCTCTTAGGACACCTGTCTCTTCGGACCGCCCGATATCGGGTATCTCAGTGTTTCTCAGTTCGTGCTGACTCGCTGATTGTGTGTGTGTGTAGAGATATCCTACGAAAAGAAGACCCAATTAGGGGTGTCAATGTCTGTAGTCGTCCGTCGTTTTGGTTGGACGTCCTACGTCTGGGGTCCTTCCCGTTCCCTCAAAAACTGTGGGTGGGAGGGATAGAGGTAAAGAAAAACTACAAAGAGTCTTCGTTCGGTCTCAACCTCTCGAAATTTTTCTTTTTCCTCTTCCTTTTTTTCATGAACCCCTCCCGGCAAGGAGACAGGTCCGGGTGTCTTTCGAACAAAACAAGGTCTCTCTCGACCGGTCGATTAGACAGAGAACAAGGCACCAACGACCTCGTCGCCCCGCGACGGAGGAGGGGTGTGTTTCGGAGTGTGTTTAAGAAGCAAAGGGTCCGTTGCACGGAGTCGAAGTGTCTGAGAGACCAGGAGGGTGATGGGGGTGAGACCGTTTAACTTGACTACCATCCCTGTTGGGACCGTGGTAAGTGTATGTCCAAATACCTTCGTTCTTAGTTTTTAGCGAAGTCGGTCTTCTCTCCCGTGGTCCTCACCCGTCTCTCCAGGTAAAATGTAGGACCTCGAATGAGTCTCCCATCCAGGACCCTCGTTTCCAATCTGGTCCTTCATCTGAAGGCTGACTACTGAGTCTCTCCACCAGCCTTCGGACTTGAAGTAACCACTGGTTGAACGCAAAGATTAGGTCCAAGAAAAAAATAGGATTAACCTACTAATAACGAAATGTTACGATACCAGAGACGGTATGTAGTTATACATAGTCAGTATCAATATATGTATAGAGGAAGGAGAACTCGGAGGGAGGTGGTAAGGTGGGAAGATCCAGTAGTGTCCCATGGTCCGATCCAAGGGGTACAATATGTCGTCGAAGGGTGATCGAAAGATAAAATGTGTACTGTCACATATATACCGTTACGATGAAAGAGTTAAACAGAAGGGGATTCCTTAACCGTTGGGTGAGGTCATAAGAACGGACCCTTTAGCGTACTTGTCTCCTCGGACCAGTTCCCCGACCCCCCATTGTGCGATATCAGGTACCCCAACGTTTTCCCTGACTCGTTGATTTGCTTTGTTGACGGTGAATCATTGTTGACGGTGATATACTGGAACCGTTCAACGACTGAAGAACTTCAAAATCAGAAAGAACAGACATTTTACCCCACTACTATAGACGACTCTTCTTCTATGACCCTTCTAATTGACTTGTTTATCTAAATTTCACGGACTGTCCTCCTCCTCGAATGCGTGTGGGTAACTCTCGTCAAGCTCTTTCCCTCTTCCAAACCTGTCATACGGAGAGACTCTCCCAGTGGGTCTTCAGACCCCTTAATTAAAGAGGAATGGGTAGTCTTCGTCGGGAGTCGGGTCTAGACTACCGTCAACCACCTATTTGTAATGTCACCTACTTACGAGGAACCCACACTATTGAGACCCCGAACAAGAAGTAATAAAGGGTGTCCTAATCCGAGATCGACGGGTATCGTTAGACGAACTACAAGTCGGAAGGGACCGAAGGAAGTGAAACGGACTGAGTAAGGGGGTTATAGGATGGATCAAAAGACCCTAGTTAAAAGTTTACTTTATAGGTATGAATTGAAATTTTTTTTCTTAATTGAACCGACACGACCCAGAATCAACACCGTACACCCTAGATCAAGGGACTGGTCCCTAGTTTGGACCCGGTGGGACGTAACCCGTACGTCTCAGAATCGGTGACCTGGTGGTTCCTTCCGGGAACTTTAAATTGAAGAACTGAGTTACAAACGGACACCTCCTCCGATTCTATGGCTATAAAGAGATGTAAAGACTTCCGATGCAAGCGTCCTGGTAGCGACTGAGTCCTGAAGACGAAGTCGACTAAATTAGTCAAGTCTCTAGTAAAGTGACAAGATGTGCACGGCGAAGGACGGGTATCACCACTAGGCCTGGTCCTTGAGTCAGGAACCAGAGTCATATATTTGTGTGTGTGTGTGTGTGTGTGTGTGGACATAATCAAAAGATACGACGCATTGTTTAACGGTGTTTAAATCGTCGAATTTTATTGTATGTAATTAATAAAATCAAAGACACCCAGTCCATGTCGAATCGACCCCAAAGACGAGTTCCAAAATAGTCTAAAGTTAATTCTACAGTCGACCAGACGTAAGGGAAGACTTCGAGTTCCAGGAGAGAGTTCGAGTATATCAGTAAACTTATTAAACCAATGAACGTCGACACCCTGACTCCAAGGATAAAAGAACGGTCGATAATCGACTCCCATCGAGAACCGATGATCTCCGGGGATCGGAAGGGAACGGTAATCCGACAAAGTGTTGTCCCTTCAACTGAAGAAGTTTCAGTCGTTTTGGTAGACCGAGATTACACGATTCAGTCTCAGAATCTATTGTATTGGACTAGTTCCCTCACCGATAAGATAGTGGAAACGGTATGAATAATCGATCTCCATGTGTGTGTATGAGGTTGACACATATCATTTGAAAAGACTCCCAAAACTACTTCTGTCTCCTCTTTCTCAAAATATCATATTGTTACATTCGAAAAGAAAAAATTCACATAAAATAAAACAATAACATAACATAACCTAGAATCAACAGAGGACATCCTACAAAGAGTACATCCTACAAACCTCTTCCGTTACCGTGGGGTGAGGTCATGAGAACGGACCTTTTAGGGTACCTGTCTCCTCGGACCATCTGACGTCAGGTACCCCAGAGCTTCTCAGCCTGTGCTGACTCGCTGAGGTGAAAGTGAAAAGTGAAAAGACGTAACCTCTTCCTTTACCGTTGGGTGAGGTCACAGGAACGGACCTCTTAGGGTCCCTACCCCCTCGGACGACCCGTCGGTAGATACACCAGCCTGTGTCTCAGCCTGTGCTGACTTCGCTGAACCGTCGCCGTCCTACAAATCAACGTCGTACGTTTGAGAATCAACGTCGTACACCCTAGATCAAGGGACTGGTCTCTCACTTGGACCCGGGGAAAGTAATCCTCCTACTTCAGAGTCGGTGTCCCGGTGGTCCTTCCAGGGGTTTGACAAGAAGTTAAAATAAGTCGAGGAGTAGGGAACAACGAGTGACGGGGGCTTGAGTAAGGAACTAAGAGGGAGAGACGAGAAAGGGGTAGGGGTTTAAGGAGAGACAAAGACAATGTATCTTCAAATAGAAAAATACAGAACTGAGGGATCCGAATTCTGGAACGTAAGGTAAGGTACACCGTATAAGTCTATAAAAAGAACGATTTCTGTCTTCACAGAAGAGACGTTCTTCTTAAATCCACGGTAAACAATTTCAAAAAAAAAAATAAGACGATACTTTCTAATTAATGTTAAATCACCTCCTCTGTCTTTACTGAGTTAATTATCGTCCTTTACTTACTCCCTTCCTCCCCCTTCTGTGATTGATATTTAAGTGGTGACTACAATGTCATAATCATTCCTGACTTAGGTGATCGTTATTGTCACGGTCTCGTAAGAAGGACCTCGGACCTCTTTTTATTTATTTATTTATTTTGTCCGGTTCCTCCAGCCCTGTAAGGATTTAGATTGCCATCCCAATAATTTTAACCACGAATAAATATGTACTAAACACACACACACAAAATGGAGAAGAACGGACATGACGATTCATTGAAAGCCTCAGGGTGTAGACAACAATTTATCGTCCAATTGAGACCCTTTTAAGGAATTACAGAGACAGGGAATTAGGGAGTAGACTCTTTACTTCTTCACTCTGTTCCAGTAGGATTCACAGAGAGCGTCACACCACTCAGACAGCGAGACTAACAAGACCGTGAGGACGATCTGGAAGTCAAGAGATCCTGTCTCTAGTAAAATATTTAAGGGGTCAGTCGAACTAAAAAAAGAGGCGTTAAGTGTCTCCAGACATATTCCACCACTGAGTCAGCTTTTGTCACGGAGGGTAAGACCTCTTACCTTGTGAAGACTCAAATTCGGTCGTCCCTCCCCACACACACACACACACACACACACACACACACACACACACACACAACCCCGTTCCAAAGGTAAGGTTCGACGTCCTGGTGACCAACAAGTCCTGTCCCGGACTCTTGTCGTCCGGTCCCGGTGGTACTCACGCCCCACCTCCCACCGCCCCGGCCCAGTCTTAGGGTCTCACCCACGGCTTATTCTCGCCGGATTTCTGTGGTACCCGTTGTCTTCCCGGTCTCCTGACCCAACTCGTCGAGTCCTCTCCTTCTACGGGTACCTTTACGTAGACGAGTTCACGAGTCTCCTCCTTCCCCGTACCCGGAACCGACGGTAGCCAGTTCTCCACACAGAGGTGGTAACAAATTGTCGGTGTAATACGTCGAGAGTCTTGACCCAGGACCCTCCTCTGGGTATTTTTATTTCTCGATGTCGGACCCGGGCCTTCTCCAGAGGGTCCGATTACTCCTCTACCGGTGTCATTGGTATAAAAGACTAGGGTTTCTCCCTGTACGGCTAACTGGTCATGTTTATATGAAAGTTTCAATTTCTGTACATTATAAATATTAGTCCTATAGGGATGGCTATTTTGTGTTTTGGAATCGGACTGAGTAGTTGTTAATCGACCTTGTCTGTGTGGGCGTCCCTTTTTGGGTCCCCTACGGGCCCTCCAATTTTGTCCCAGTCGGTCCCGTCCACCCTCCAATTTTGTCCTAGTTGGTCCCGTTCACTCTAGCGGCAGTGCACAGCACATACTCTGGTTCAACTGACCCGACAATGGATACAGAAACACTGGGTCAACGGATCATCTAGTCACCGGTGGGAGTTTCATGCAAGGTCAATAAAGACCCTTAAGTGGTTCCTTAAGGAGGACACACAAGTGTGGGACGAGACAAGAGACGTCAACGATAAACCACGGGAGGAGTGACAGGGAGGAGACCCGGTCGGGGGAGTGTGTGTCGACGGGGAATAGGTGGGTCGACGAACTCTTCAGGGGGGTGGGGGTGTCCAAGAGAGGGTAAGTCACAAGTCGTTGACAGACGACTCATGGATGATACACGGGGTGGGACATATTGTGTCATCCCGAAGTCTCCGGCTACTGTGACAGGAAGAGACAGGAACTCCTCTCTTCTCGGGTCTTCGTCTACTATACTCCAAGACATCCCGACACACACACGCGCACAGTCAGTAAGTCAGTACAGACCGAGAAACACTGGGATGGTTGACATCGGACGGTCCGAGGAGACAGGTGTCCTAAAGGGTCCGTTCTTATGACCTCACCTAACGGTAAAAAAGGAGGTCCATAGAAGGGATGAGTCACTAGTTTGAGCACAGAGGTATCGAATCGGAGACGAACCTAGTTAGAAAAGTCAAAGGTGGGGATTGGGTCGAGGAGAGACTCTTCCAAATCCCACTCGCATCGACACTAGAACCGCTTCGTTGTCACTCACCAAAGCACTTCACTCTAGAATTAAGGAACGGGTCCTTAACTGGGACCCATCGAATCTACTCTTGGTCCTTAGGATCGGTGGTCTGGTCGTTCCCGATGTCCGATCTTCGATAAAAAAGGACCTAGAAACGGGGGTGACTTTTTACATAAATAGTGTCTCCGTCCATGTTTCAAATAATAATCTCTGTGTCGTGTTCTTGTTCAACCTCTCGTGTGTCTCTTTACCAAACTAATCAATTCTGTCTTTGTTCTACCTCTACGTGTGGGTCTCTCCTTCCCACACCCGTAGGGGAGATCACTCCACCCCACTTCAGTTCTCCACCCGCCAATTCAGTAAATATAGTCCGTCCAGAAGGTCCAGAAACAGAAGGAAGTCCGGTCAATAGACCAAAGAAAAAGACGTGGACTGGATGGGACCCTGTGAGGGGCCCACACGTGTGGGGGGGAGTCGGTTCTACCTAGAGGTTCACTTCCGAAGACCCTCCTCGTAACAGTTAACCGTAACAGAGAACTGAAAACTGGGTGTTCCTCGGAAAACCACGTACACATTACAGAGGAAACAGGGTTTTCTCCCCCTGTGCCTCTAGGGAATTAGTAAATAATTTTGTCCCGAAACGGAGAGAAACAGGAGGAACGGTACTGATAATGGAACTGATAACGACACTAATAATGGAATTCCACAAATATTTTCTGTTTGTAACCGATAAATGGGACAAAGAAAACAACGAAGGTGAAGCCTCCCGTTTGTCCTCCGACTGACATTTACGGAATTGACCTCGGGTGTATAGAGAACAGAGTTCTTTACGATTTCTCGATATTCATAGGTCGGACTTCGGGTGAAGAAACACGGGGTGCTTTACGTCTATCCTCCGGTCAACAGTTACAGATCGGACCTCGGGTAGACAGAGGGTGTCGTGGACACACCGGATCCTGAGGAACACTGTCGTCTCCTCTGTCACGGACCCCTGGACACACCGGAAGTCCTGAGGGTGACCAGAGACGAGTTCAGAACCAACGAGGGACCAGACTCCCCGTCAACCACCGGACCGGAGCGGATGGGCCACGTCGGGGAAGGGAGGGACAAGACGGAATACGACCAAGAAAGAGAGGTCGTGGAGACCCAGGGGAGTCCTTCACACGTCGAGAAACCCCCGTGAGCACATAAGACACACCCCCATCCCTCGGACTCCAAGTAGGGACCCTACTCCCACCGTCCCCTCTTGAATAAAGGACGAAGACGGAAGACAGTGTCAAGAGAAGGGTATTAGGAAGTCCGACTTTTACCGTCTGAAGTCCGAAAGATAAAGGACTTCCAGTATAGGAAAACACGATTCAACGAAGTTAGTACAGGTTGACAAGCGTTGGGGAACCTGGGGTACATCAAACGGTCCGAAGAGACAGGTACCCTAAGAAGTCCGTTCTTATGACCTCACTCAACGGTACGGAAGGAGGTCCCTTGGAAGGGCTGGGTCCCTACCTCGGACGTACGTAGAGAATACAGAGGACGTAACCGTCCTCTCAAGAAATGGTGACTCGGTGGACCCTCGGGGAGTATAGGAAAGTGGAGTCTGTTATTCGGAAGTCCAGATTAGTAGTATTCGTTTTCTCCGGTAAAGATGCGATTTCTTGCTAGACCAGGTATCGGACGAGAGGTACTATATAGTTTGCTTGTCTATTTTCTTTAATTTTATAGGAAATCGAGGAATGTTTCTGACCGAAAGTTCGGAAAGTAGAACGATGACTGAGATTTGATGATAAAATTTACAGTCTTCGACTTATAACGGAAAGAGAAAAAGTAACATAAGGACGACTTTGAGGTGATTGAGATGGTCTCCGTCTGTTCACGGTATTCGACAGATCCTTCTTCAACGTTAGTATCTCTACGTTTTCCTTTTTTTTTTTTGGACTAAATACATAAAGTCTTATAAAAAACCTCAAGGAGACACTGCAAGTTTTGGTTACGACAGGCGAAGAAAAGGGGGTAAGAAACCGAGTCTACCTGGTACGAGATTTAGAAGTCAAGATCTTTGGACTGAACTATGATACATACTTTATCTATTGATTACTCTTGGATGACATATCGTGTTCCTTGGGATGAGTTACGAGACACCACTGGATCTACCCTTCCTTTAGGGTTTTTCTCCTCTATATACATATGTACAGTGACTCAGAGAGACGACATGTCATTTTTGATTGTGTCGTAACATTTCGTCGATATGAGACTATTTTCAAAAAATTTTTATCTTTGGACCGAATGTGTCCGAAAGAGATCATACATTTTCTTATGAAACTTTCTATTGAAGGTGTGAATATTTTAATGATGGTCTCAAGGTCACAATCTCTGTCGATTCTCCTCCTCAACATTTGAAACCAGAGTGGTTCTGTATTTTTAGGGATTTCCTTAATCTTCTTCTAAAAAGAAAGTTCAAATTTTATGGTGGAGAGGTCCCGAAGAGTCCACAAGAACCACCATTTCTTGGGCGGGCGGTTACGTCCTCTGAGTTCTCTACGCCCAAGGTAGGGACTCAGACCTTCTAGGGGACCTCCTTCCGTACCGTTCGGTGAGGTCATAAGAACGGACCTCTTAGGGTACCTGTCTCCTCGGACCGTCCGCTGTCAGGTATCGTAGTACTTTTCAGTCTGTGCTGACTTCACTGACTCTACGTGTGTGTGTGTTTGTAAGCGTATAGTGGAGGAGTTGTTTCTTAAAAGATCCGTGAGGTGACATGATTTAGAAGTAGTTAGGAGAGTTGTCAAAGATGTTCCTTCGATGACGGGGGGGGGTTGGGGCAAATGTCTACACTTTAACCTCTTAATTGTTCCAACTTGCCGACAGACGGGGTCTAGTGTGTCACTCGTTCGTTCGCAAGGTAACCGCTGGACGTCCTCTTCGACACCTCCACCATTACCCCCCAGTCCCGTCCCGATCCCACGAAAAGAAGTAGTGTGGAGTTCTGAACTCCCCTGTCGACCCGACATCGACCACCGGCTTGGGGTCCGAAAACCCCATAATGGTAGTAGAAACGAGACTGTACAAGATCTTTTACCTGACCTCCGACCCCTAACTCGTCTCATCGATGACCTTTTTCTAGGGGTCGTAGATGTTCTAAGATACTATCCTCCCTCTTCGGGTTTGAACTGTCGATACTATCATTATGTTAAGTTCGGTAAAAGGTTAGAAGAACAAAACCCCATCTTCTCCCCGTCTAATAAGTCGACAAAGACCTTAGAGAGTAAGGTTCGAAAGTTTTCTGAGGAGAGGGACGGAAAAGTCTCAAATAACCTCCACACAGGGACCGCCCATGGGAGGGAGCGTCCTTGCTCCTCGTTCTCCACCTCTGTCCTGAACGACCCTGTGTGTTCCAGGTCAAATCACACCTAGGGTCAAGGGAGGGACCCGGGTCTAAGAGTAGAGGGGGACCGTCACCCCAAGTCGAGTCCGTCCACTTCTTGACGACCCTGGGGAGGCTGACCTTCGACACGACCTCTACCAGAAGGTTCGTCTATGGGAGAAGGGTTGGGACCTACGTCCCGAAACTTTGATCTTTTACGGTCCAGACTTTCTCTCCTTTCTTGTTCAGGTCGTTGTGTGTCTCGAGACACATAAGTCTCTCTTGAACCGTCCCAACACAGGCCCGTCTCTTTGAGGCTCACCATGTTTCCCTGCACGGGTCTCACCTCTTTAGTACGATTAACAGACGTGGTCTCGACCTCTTGCGGTGGGTTTTACTTCTCTCTTTCCCTTCGGGGCAGGTCTCGGAAGTCACGCGACGCGGAGCGAGGAAAACAGATGGACGAAGACTAGGTCTGTCCATTTTCTTGGTCTCCCGTCCTGTCCCAGACGTCTTCCCCGGGCCCCGAACGTTTCCTCTCCCTCCCCCCTCGACTCCCGGGCTTCCGGAGACCCCGCCCTCCTCCCCTCTTGCGGGTCGGTGGCACCCTTCGCCGAGTCACTTAAGTCCGTAAGCACAACTTACATCAAGAAGTAAGACGTACGGAGGACGGACCGGGGACGGGGGGTCGGGGGTTTCGGACGTACTGAAACCTCGAGGGTGCCGTAAGTCATGTAATCTACCTCCCGTTGCTCGGTAACGAATACCCTGCAGAACAACCGCACCCGGTCAGTCCGTAAGAAATATTAGGGGTCAGTCATAATACCACCCCGAACCTTCTCACCCCTTTAGAACCAAAACACGGAGGAGTTGGGGTGTGGGACCGAAGAGACCCACATTTTGTCCGTTCCCTCTACTTTCTTCGAAACCTCTATTACTCAGAGGACCGAACCCTGTCATTGCGGTTGGATAGACATTGAGTCCGTGCGGTGTCTGTGTGGATAGAAGACATGACGGGGGATGGTTGAAGAACGTCTTTACTACTAAAAATTATGTATACACGAATACACGTGTGTGTGTGTACCCCAAGAGTCCACCGAATCACTATTTCTTAGGCGGACGGTTACGTCCTCTGTGTTCTCTGAACCCAAACTAGGGACCCAGTCTTTCTCGGGGACCTCATCCTTTACCGTTGGGTGAGGTCATAAGAACGGACCTTTTAAGGTACCTGTCTCCTTTGACCGCCCGATGTCAGGTACCCCAGTGATTCTCAGTCTATGTTGACTCACTAACTCGTGTGTGCGCACACGTGTGTGTGTTCGATAAGGTCTCTCGGATCTTTATGTGTCAAAGTAACCCGTTTATCTACTTCTTTAGTAAAATTATTTTACGTCTCTGATGATCCTCAGTCTCTCTGTCTCTCTCCAGTGGATGTGGTAGTCCTTCGACTCGACCACCATGTCCTATGCTCATCCCCTTATAGTCCCCTTCAATGAACCCTCACAGACGTGACTTAAAATTTCCTACTCTTTTTGTCCATCCACACCCTCACTCGTAATATCAATCCTTTTACCCGGTTCCAGTTGTCGAACTTTACCATAGCGCACAATCCTCGTCGGGTCAGTCAGTGAGGAAGACCTCTCCTTTCTCACTTGCCTCAATCCACTCTGTACATTTGGAACGATTCCTTTGACCTTCTATTAAACGTTTGTTACCCGCGACCCCCTCCCGTGTCTTACCAAAAGTCAGACCCTTGGACGTCCCGGTCTCTAGCGAGTGAGACGCGCCTCCGCAACCTCGTTTTGACCTCCGTTCTATCCTTTCCTTCCGACATAGGTAAACCATCTTGGTGTTTGACCTACTGAAGTTATTGTCTTCACACAACTAAGTGTCAAGGTCTCCCATTTTACGGTTCTAGTTCCACCGCCCTTCGGACATGTGGGAGGATTCCACGATCCGTCCCAAGAGACGACCCGGAGAGACGACAGAAACCCATCAAGGAACCGACACTGTCCAATTGAAATTAGAAGTGTACCGCAAGAGGGACACGAACATACATATAAGTATAAAGAAGAAAAACATTCCTGTGGTCAGTAGAACCTAACCCGAAGGGACCACCGAGTCTGTCATTTCTTAGACGGACGTCACGTCCTCTGGACCCAAGTCAGGGACCTAGCCCTTCTAGGGAATCTCTTCCTTTACCGGTAGGTGAGGTCATAAGAACGGACCTTTTAAGGTAACTGTCTCCTCGGACTACCTGATGTCAGGTACCACATCGTTTCTCAGTCTGTGTTGAAGTTGAAAGTAGAATCTAACCCCCAGGTGAGGGAGGTCATAATCGAACAATGGAACTGTTACTGGACTTACGGTTTATTCCAGTGTAAGACTCTATGAACCCCGAAGGGTTCACCGAGTCACCATTTCTTAGGTGAACGGTTACGTCCTCTGTATTCTCTACACCCAAACTAGGGACTCAGCCCTTCTAGGGGACCTCGTCTTTTACCGTTGGGTGAGGTCATAAGAACGGACTTCTTAAGGTACCTGTCTCCTCGGACCGCCCCATATTAGGTGTCCCAGCGTTTCTCAGTCTGTGAAAACTTCACAATCCTCGTCGGGTCAGTCAGTGAGGAAGACCTCTCCTTTCTCACTTACCTCAATCCACTCTATACATTTGGAACGATTCCTTTGACTGACTCCTGTGTGTGTGACTTTATGAACCCTAATCCTCAAGTTCTGTATTTAATATCCCCCGTGTTCAGTTGGGTATTGCTCCGATGACGTTATCAAGTTCTCTCTTTACTTGGTCCGACCTCAATCTTATTTCTCCCTCCCTCTCTTCCTATTACTCTATTATAAAACCTCCCTTTTAGTCCTGGATCACTAACTATTCTTCAATTTCTTAGATCCCTTCCTCCATCCCGAAGACACACTTTGTAATTTAAATTTTTACCCCGTTCTAACCCTCTATATTACTAATCACAATGAGTACAACTCCAACTTTACCGACACTCTGTAAACACCCCTTTACAACTTGTTGGATTTTGACCTCCCAACCCTTCACCATAAACCTTCGACAGTCGATTCTCCACTCTAAATTTTGTCACTCTTATTTATTTATTTACTCGACTTTTACCTTGTGACTCCTTGGGATTCTGAAAAAAAAATTTGGTTACGTTTGAAAAAACAAAAAAATGGAAAAACACAACCTCATATCGGTCAATTGTTACAACACTATCGAAGTCACTTCCCTAAGTCGGTATGTATATATACATAGGTAAGAGGGTGTTTGAGGGGAAGGTAGGTCCGATGGTGCATAGTAACTCGTCTCAAAGGACTCGATATGTCATCTAGGAACAACCAATGGGTAAAACTTATATCGTCACACATATACAGCTAGTTTGAGGGATTGATAGGGAAGGGGGTTCGTTCGTATTCAAACAAGAGATTCAAACACACTTAGACTCCTTAGGGTTCTAAACGTCTCCTTTTGTCTCTTGTTTTCGGGTAACTCCTCCGCGTATTGTTAGTCTCTCTGTCTCCCTGTAGAACTTCTGACACTACAGGTCTTTCACTTCCCTCAGCCCTATTAGAGTCTCTCAGCTGTAGTTTACATAGTGCCTTGGACCACATTATTCCTGGACTTTCTCGGGTAGACTACACCGGTACTTCTCCAATGGTAATCGGAATCACTCTCGTCACAGTCACCTTTAATGTTGCTTACCTCCTTTACTCTCGATTGCCATCCTCCGTCACATGGCCCTTGTCCTTTACATGCTACTATACATGTTTCGTCTCCACAGGGATTCGAGAAAGTCCCGTAGCATACCATTTCTTTTTTAATACCTTCCTAGAACAGTCAGTGACACTAATCCGTCTTTGTTTTCCTTGAAGACACTCTCTGTTACCTTGACTCATAATAAATTGTTCCCCGAAGAGACCACCAAGTTACCAATTCTGAGGCACGAAGACGACGTCCCCGTGTCCAAGTTAGGGGCCAGGTCCTTGAATTTTAGGGTGTACGACGTACCAGGTTTTTTTTTTTTTTTCATATTGTTTTTTAAGATTTATATTTGATACGATTATTCTATAATCAATGTTTGATTCTATCCATTCTCCATTCACATCCCAGTCCGGTAACATGACGACACCTAAGTTTTCGTTATTTCCGACTCTAAGATACTCCTCAAAGACGGTAGGAGTTAGATAATCCTTTTACAGTCGAAGACACTGTTTATTTAAGGTTGTAAATTCAAGAGGACCGTAATTGGGACCTCATCAGTCATGGTAAAGTTCGTTCAGGCTCATACTTGTTTCTGACAAGGTACTCCAAAAGGTCTCTGGTTCGAGTACCTCGAGATAGTTGAAAGTGTACACAAAGGTTACCAGTCAGACTCTAAATAAAGATAAAGAAAATCCATCTCCTAATTCCTCGCTTTTTTTTTTTCCTTCCTCATGTGGTCGGATATTCACCCTAGATGGTGAAAATGATCATGACAACCCATCTTTAGTCATCACTGTGTCGGTATGAATTGACGTTCCCTCCGACCCTCTATATAGAAATTCCGACCGTGATTTTCCCACCGGACCTGGTATACTGAGACCGAGGGTCTCTAGATGGAATTAGGGAACGGTAATTCCTTTAGTTGGGATTTATAAGTATCCTTCCTGACTACGACTTCAACTTTGAGGTCATGAAACTGACGGACTACGTTTCTCGGCTGAGTTACCTTTTCTGGGACTACGACCCTTTTTAGCTCTCGTTCTCCTTTTCCTCCCGTTGTCTCCTACCCTACCAACCTGTCGTAGTAGCTGAGTCACCTGTACTCAAACTCGTTCGAGGTTCTCAACCACTACCTGTCCCTTCGGACCGGACGACGTCTGGTACCCCAGCGTCTCTCAGCCTGTTCTGACTCGCTGACTTGTCGTTGTTATGAGGGAAGACCGTCGTTGGTGAAATGAACGGAGTCCGTTCATCGTGAATCAGGAACCACGAGACTTGGATTATGCTTGATTCCTCCGAAGGGATTTAAGTAGTGTCGGGATAAGGACCTTGTAAGGTTGTGTCGAAAAGATCTCCGATCCTATGATTAAATGTTAGTATTTGTGTTGTATAGTATGTAGATCTATTAGACTAAACGTTCTACAATGAGAGACCCTAGGATCTCGGTCAGGTAGGAGATTCGAGGGTAATCTTTCTTCAGGGAGCGGATCCAAGGTGGGAGACACAAGATTCTAATGGAAGGTATAACATCCACGACATAAAAAAAATTTAACGCTAATTTCTAATATATGTCCTTGTACGTTAAAACGGATTCCTATGTCAAAATACTTGGAAATTTTTCACTTATTCAGGTAAATTAATCGGGGGTTCCAGTACCTTTTCTTATAAAGTCATGGACTCTTCGTGGAGGTATGATATAGCAATGATAACGGACGGGGGGTCCCAGTGTCACCACATGATTAAAGATTATGTCTAATTAAAACACACAGAAACTTGAAGTACTTTCACATTAATATAGATACGTAAGAAAATTCGGACCAAAGAAAGTGACTTGTGGTTTAAACATTCTAAGTACGTACAACAACTTTAACATTGAACAAACTAGAGTCACGATATATCATAAGGTAACATATTTATATGGTTTTAAACAAATGGATAAGTTAAAACTATCTGTGAAACCAACAATTGTCAAACCCGGAAATACTTGTTTCAACAATTTTTGTAAGATCATCTACTGAAAACCACTTGTCTATATGGGTCCTCATCTTAAACGGCTCAATACATATACGGGAATCCGAATCATCTGTATCGGTCTCAAAAATCTTCACCAACATAGTTCGGTGTAAGGGTGGTGGGGACTGACTCTCAGGGTCTACAAACAAGGTATATAAGTGGTTATTGACTTAGAAGAGAAAAAGTAAAATCGAAAGGATCATACTCCACCGTAATTTAATACCAAAATTTAGCGTTTAGATATTACTACTTACGTCAACACAGAAAAAGTATATGAATAGTCGATAAACTTTTAGGAAAATACCCTTTATGGACTAGGTTCAGAAAACAGATAAAAGAAAACTCAAAGGATCTAAAAAAATTTTCACCATTAAACATCCTCAAATTTTATATATATAACCTATACTCAGTAAATATCCTATATACATAATGTTGATAGAGGGTGACACGCACACATACACGATTTAGCGAAGTCAGCACAGTTGAGACACACTAGGACACCTGACATCGGACGGTCAGAGGAGACAGGTACCCTAAGAGGTCCGTTCTTGTGACTTAACCCAACGATATGGGAGGAGGTCCCCTAGAAGGGTTGGGTCCCTAGTTTGGGTATAGAGAAGACAGAGAACGTAACTGTCCGTCTAAGAAATGTCGATCACGGTGGACCTTTCACCCTCACTAGAGGGTGACATGTCGAACGGAAAGTGAAAGGTTTACCACAGAGAACTACTGGTCTTCGAGAATTAAAATAACAGGTGACATAGTAAAAGTAGAAAATGCCCATGGTGGAAACACAGGACAGCTTTTTAGATACAGACAGGAGTTCAGTGTTTCTATAAGAGGATACAAAAGAAAAATTTTGTAACAAAATGGAAAGTGTAAATCTAGATGTTAGGTGGATCTTAACCATAAACACACTCTACACTCCATCCCTGGTTTTAAGCAAAAATAAGGTTGCACCGGGTCGTGATAAATAAAATTTTTTAGGAAAGACGTGAAGTGACGTACAGTGCACACCAAGTCACCAATCCTGAGGTCCAAAGGTGACGTCCATAGTTCCCAAGTCAGAGACCAACCCCTTGATTCTAGGGTGTTGGGAGTGTGGTTTTTATTTTTCAGTTCGATAGTACAAATTCAGACAAAAGTCTGAGAAGTAAGACAAGACAACTATATGAACAGATAACACGGTTCCTATTTAGAGAACCCTAAAACTAGTCATAACATAATTTAAATATTCGGTCGAAGCCTCTTAACTGTCGAATTGTAATTACTAATGAGGATAGGTTTCGTGCCACATAGAGACACACGATAGAAATATGAATAATCGATCCATGTACAATGACTTGTAAACGAAAGAAATGTCATATCCTTTTTTCGATGGGGAGAGAAGGACCTAGGGTTCCCGGAAGAAGTGTTAAAGACATAGGACTAAAAGGGAATATAAGTACTCACTAACTGTGAATTTTACTCAAGTGTGAGAACATCCGGAGTTGCATCATTGTTCTCTTTTGAGATTGTGTCAGTGGGGTTGTCACTTCGAGGAGATGTTGTCCCCGTCTCCTCCCCACAACAAAAGGGTCTCGTAAATTATAAGTAATAATAATTAAGTAAGTCTTATTATTTTTATTTTTACTTCTCGTTTTTCATTATAAAAAACGAAAATCTTTTGATACCGTATACCCTGAAAGGGGTCGTCAGGTCACCAATTCTGAGACGGAAGGTTACGTCCCTTACACCTAAGTTAAGGACCAACCCCTTGATTCCGGGGTATGTGACACCTCACGTCGGTTTTTCTTTTTCTTTTGGTGCGACACACGACGGAAACCCAATAACATACGTCAAGACCAGTGGTGTGGAGTTTTTTCTTTATTATCTCAACGTCTTTCGGGTTTATTCCCATAGATACGATCGGGTTCCCTTCCTCCCTGAAGGATATCTCTGTCTAGGTTCGTTTTGTTTTTCGGAAAGTCAATTTTTCCCTGTATGGACGTCAGGCCTCACAGTCTCACACACCTAATCCATATTGTACAAAGTGTCATAGAGTACTTACGAAAACTCTACCAATCTGTCGTAGTGACTGAGTTACCTGTACTCAGACTCATGTGAGACCCTCTATCACTTCCCGTCCCTTCCTGTACCTGACCGAACGTCGTCAGGTACCCAAGTGTTTCTCAGCCTGTGTCGAGTCACTGACTCGTTGTAAACCGACGTGGCCCAGAATCGACGTCGTGTACCTTAGAAATCAACAGTGTACGTCTGAGAATCGCCACTGTGCACTTGAGAATAAACGTACACCTGAGAATCAACACCGTACACCCTAGATCAAGGGACACGACACGACACGAACCAGCAATTCAGTACAGACTGAGAAACGTTGTGGTCCCTGATCTCGGGCGGTCTGAGGAAACAGGTACCCTAAGAGGTCCGTTCTTATGACCTCACCCAATGGTACGGAAGGAGGTCCCCTAGAAGGACTGGGTTCCTAGTTTCGGTCCGGGGGACATAACCCTCTCTCCTCAGAATCGGTGGCCTGGTGGTCCCTTTGGGGAGAGTGACCATACAAATTTTCCATTTAAAATCCGTTTATGACCATTGTCTTTTGCAAACGGGTGGTTTTTCCCGTGTATCTTTACTTGTCTACTACCAAATTCTTTCACCGATAAATTCCCAGGGATTCCTATAACCGTCCATGTAAGAATATACAATTTCGAACTGTAAGAAACTACAGTATCATCGAAATTTAGGATCAACTGCTCCCGGTGGAGGGACTAGGCACACCGGTAAATTCAACCGTCCCTGTAGAACGTCGCTCCAGTTAAAGGAAGACAAGCCGGAGGTCGCCCTTGCCTCTGAAAAGATGGATTGCTACGAAAACTCTGAACTCCTGTTACTAATTCAGTTAGCAAAGAGTTCCAACTTCTCAAAATCAAGGAAAATAAACGTGGTAATCGGTAAAGGAGCGAAGACACAGGAAGGAACCGTGGACAGGATCAAGAGACACAGGGAACTTTCAACACCCTGGGACTGGAATTTTGGTTGAGGTCAAAACCGATCTAAAACCCTTTGTCACAAACGAGACGTCTTTTACGAGAAACAGTCGAAGACCCTTTCTGACACGGGAGGTGAAGACTTGTACGGATGTATGTGGGGATACTGAGTCCCCGTGCTGAGTAAGTGTCTGTGCCCCTTCCGTGGGTGGTTCTCCTCCCACTCCGGGTTCCACTAGGTATACGTCATTGAAGAGGTTATCAAAATAGGTTTTCTTAGTTCAAATAAAAAACAAAAAATTTATAAATAAATAAACTGACGTGGTCCAGAATCAACCGTCCGTCCTAGATCAAGGAGCTGGTCCCTACCTTGGGTCCGGAGGACGTAACCCTCACCCTCTAGAATCGGTGACCTGGTGGTCCCTTCAGGGGTCTTCCTAGTTTAAATGTGACCCTCTTTCTCCCTGAAGGGACCGTCAAGACCCAACCCTGAGGTACGAAAGTGACGTCCCCTGGGACCAAGCTAGGGACCAGTCCCTTGATTCTAGGGTGTACAACGTAGTACGTCGTTTTTATTTATTTGTTTAACCGTCTTTCTCGTTTGAACTTCTCCCGTTCTGTAGGGTTTTCGTGAGTCAAGTCAAGTCAAGCCAGCGAGTCAGCACAGACTGAGAAACGCTGGGGTAATTAACGTCGTGCGGTCCGGAGGGACAGGTAGTGGTAGAGGGTCTCAAGTGAGTCTGAGTGCAGGTAGCTCAGGCACTACGGTAGGTCGGTCGAGTAGGAGCCAGCAGGGAAAGAGAAGGACGGGGGTTAGAGAGGGTCGTAGTCTCAGAAAAGGTTACTCAGTCGAGAAGCGTACTCCACAGGTTTCATGACCTCGAAATCGTAGTAAGGAAGGTTTCTTTAGGGTCCCAACTAGAGGAAGTCTTACCTGACCAACCTAGAGGAATGTCAGTTTCCCTGGGACTTCTCAGAAGAGGTTGTGGTGTCAAGTTTGCGTAGTTAAGAAGCCGCGAGTCGGAAGAAGTGTCAGGTTGAGAGTGTAGGTATGTACTGGTGTCCTTTTTGGAATCGGAACTGATCTGCCTGGAATCAGCCGTTTCATTACAGAGACGAAAACTTATATGATAGGTCCAACCAGTATTGAAAAGAAGGTTCCTCCTTCGCAGAAAATTAAAGTACCGACGTCAGTGGTAGACGTCACTAAACCCTCGGGTTTTTTTATTTCAGACTGTGACAAAGATGACAAAGGGGTAGATAAAGGATACTTCACTACCCTGGTCTACGGTACTAGAAGCAAAAGACTTACAACTCGAAATTCGGTTGAAAAAGTGAGAGGAGAAAGTGAAAGTAGTTCTCCGAAAAATCGAGGAGAAGTGAAAGACGGTATTCGCACCGCAGTAGACGTATAGACTCCAATAACTATAAAGAGGACCGTTAGAACTAAGGTCGAACACAAAGAAGGTCGGGTCGCAAAGAGTACTACATGAGACGTATCTTCAATTTATTCGTCCCACTGTTATATGTCGGAACTGCATGAGGAAAAGGATAAACCTTGGTCAGACAACAAGGTACAGGTCAAGATTGACAACGAAGGACTGGACGTATGTCTAAAGAGTTCTCCGTCCAATCTACCAGACCATAAGGGTAGAGAAAGTCTTAAAAGGTGTCAAATAACACTAGGTGTGTCAGTTTCCGAAACCGTATCAGTTATTTCGTCTTTATCTACAAAAAGACCTTGAGAGAACCAAAAAGGTACCAGGTCGCCTACAACCGTTAAACTAGAGGCCAAGGAGACGGAAAAGATTTTGGTCGAACTTGTAGTCTCTCAAATGCCAAGTGTATAACGACTTCAGACCGAACCTCTTAAAACTCGTAATGAAATGAACGTACACTCTACTCACGTTAACACACCATCAAACTCGTAAGAAAACGTAACGAAAAGAAACCTTAACCTTACTTTTGACTGGAAAAGGTCAGGACACCGGTGACGACTCAAAAGGTTTAAACGACCGTATAACTCACGTCGTGAAAGTGTCGTAGTAGAAAGTCCTAAACTTTGTCGAGTTGACTTTAAGGTAGTGGAGGTGATCGAACTCCCTTTAGGTAAGGTGAAAAGGAACTCCGACCCTCACAGTATCGGGTCGTAGGACCTTTCTTTACTCTTGGTTCCTCGAACCTCAACGATTTGGGGTCCCACCGAGACGTATGTAGTGGGAGTACACGACTGGGGTGACGAAGTCTAACCCAGGACTCTTGCTCCCATCTACAAGGGTAGGACCGGGAATTACTTCAAGTGACTAATAAAAGTCTCGGTGAAGTTCAGTGGATGTGGTTTGGGATAAACGGACAAGTCCCTTCAAACTTTCGAACACAAAGATTCAGTTTGGTTCGGACCCTGGATCGTGGACGATCCGTCCTTTAGGGTAGATATATTAGGGTCTTTGGTTCTCGACCTCTTTAGAATTCATAGTACTCCAGTTAGTCTAAAGTCAGACTACGTACCTCGGTATCTTATAAGGGATCGTCACGGGGCTCTAGGACCCTTTCTGACCTGAGTCCAGAAGTGGTGGAGAAACTAATTTAGTTCACTCGATCTTGATTCAAAGTAAAGAAAAGTTAAATATATCCCAAAACCCCTTGTTTTTATGGAAATTATTCTTTTAAACTTTTGTGAACCAAAAGAGGTAAGATTGAGGGGGGTGTTAACTCTGAGGGGAGTTACTGTTCATATATTATAAGTAGTTATACCACCGAAAGTAGTAACGCCATCACAGAAGGTTTGGATTTCCAAAAAAAATAATTTTGTAAGAACTGTGTACTACTATCTTTCAGTCCTAACCTTACAGTCCAACGTCTAATAGACCAGGATGATGGAGTAATAAGTCTCCTCTTTTACTTTCGTGTCTCTCCCCTTACTTGTAAGTTAACCGGAAAGGAACTAACGAAGATTTCTACTCCTCGAGTGATGGATTGTTTCATGAACAAGGGTTTTACCCAACCTATACAAATAATTTAAATTAAACGAAACTAGACGTGTTGATTGGAAAATCAAAGTGACGGAAAACCGAACCTTTTTCCTTCTTGACAATCCTTCACTTCTCGGGTCGTACCACTCCGTACCTCTCTGGTCTCCTTAGTCTTTACTCTTACCCCATTCCTCGGTCCCGGACTGTAACGGGAGAGAGACACCCGAAGACAAGTGTCTCGGGGACCTTCCGCACTTGTAGTGGTCGGGCCACGCGGACTAGGTACCGTGCCACCCCTTCCGGCGGGACGAGAGACACGTCATATCGTCGTGGTCGTCACTGTTCGGGCACCAGTTCACCGTCGAGTTTGCCCTGTTCGGTCACTGACACCAAGTCAGGTAGCCGTGTCTCCAGTAACCGTGGGACGCCGGACTAATAGCTCTGGCGTAGGCGGAGAAGCTTTTGCCGAGGGACGAAGAGTCACTGGACGTTGACCGGCTGCTCCCGTGGATACTCCAGCTCTAGAGGTAGTGACTACTGTGAAAGTGGCCCCTCTTCTGGTATTTGGAGTGACATCTACCATTTCAGAGCCCGTCCCTTCCTCGCCCCCGTGGTCGTCGAACCCACCCCCCGTCCCAGGTGGGTCATGGGATCGATCTGGGGTCCTTTTGGGTGTGTTCTCGGTGACCGCTCGTCTCTCACTCGGTCGACCTGGATTCTCTGACCGGTTATCTGGTATCGATCGCACATATCCCACGAGTGATACTCGGTCTTTACTAACAATCCAAAACGGATATAACTGAGTAAATTACGAATATCATTAGATCCCTATCAATTATGGTGACCGGAACGAAGTTCTACTCTTTTGACTCCGTGTTCCTCCAACTTATTAAACTGGTTGAGATGAGTTGATCACTCTCAGTTATAGACTTGGATAAACCCCGAAGGGGACACAGAGTCGACATTTTCTTAGGTGGACGTTACGTCCTCGGAGTCCTCTGGATCCAAGTTAGGGACCCAGTCCTGCTAGAAGACCTCTTCCTTTACCGTTGGGTGAGGTCATGAGAACGGACCTCTTAGGGTACCTGTCTCCTCGGACCGTCCGATGTTAGGTACCCCAATGTTCCTCAGCCTGTGTTGAATCGTTGAATCTTGCATGTCTGGACTTGAATCGGGTGACTTTTATAAAAGGTCCGACCAGTCGAGTTCTGTAGAGCCTTTCCATAAACCCTTCTTTCCTTCCCTTTCAGGTCTTCCCGTCCCTGGTACCGACAGAACAAGACGTAACATGGGGGACGCGAGTCAATCCGGGAGTTATTTATCATCCATTTATTTATTTATTTATTTACCTACCTACCTACCTACATATCCACCTACCCACCCACCCACCACCATTTCTCGATATGACTCTGGAGACTTCTGGTGTCTAGCTCGACCTTCCACCCATCAATTCTTCCCCTTCCCTCTACGAGAAACCGGGGACCGAGTGTCCGAGGGGGTTGGGGCCCGAGTCACGGGTAAAGTTCCGGTGTCCACAATCATCGTAGTTGGTGCCACGACCTCGAGTCGCTCCGGAAGTGGGACTTGACGAGCGTGCTCTTGCCGTGGTTTGGGTCGATGTGGACCGACTTCCTACCGTTCGGGGAGGAGTTGCTGAGAGCCTACGAGGACAGAGGTCTGGTTTTCCACGAGTGGTAGTGCGCGCACGAGTACCTCCTACTGCTGGACATGTCGACACACCACCTTTTGGGGTAGTCGGTCCCGGCGTCGGGCGGGCAGTTCTAGTGGCACATGGCACTCAGAGGGCGACGGGAGGGAACCCCGAGAGTTGGGACTCTCCGTCCACGGGTGCTCTCCGACTCCTGTGGGGTCTGTCTCACGGTGGCCTCACCCTCTCTCCGCCGGTACCCGGTCCAGAGGGACCTCCTGTCGGTAGCCACCCTCACTCGAGGCCCCTTTAAGGTGGTGACCGGTCGGGACGACGGACCCCGAGGAAAAGAGAAGAAAGTCGGGGTCCCTCGAGAGAGGAGGGGTGTGGGTGACGAGTGGAACTTCAGAGAGGTTGGAGAGACGGAGGGAGAGAGGGATCCTTCCTCGAGGGAGATGTAGTAGAACAGGTGTCCTCCGTAGAAGGAGGAACACTGGAACCACTGACAGACGCGGACGACCTTTGGGAGGTTTTTCAGACCCATTGAGAGGTTCAAGGGGAGGGATTAGGAAGATGTGTGGGGTCGGGGCTCGAGGTAAGAAAGGAATCAGAGAGAGAGAGAAAATTTTAATAAATAAATAAACATAAATAAAAACCGACACGACCCAGAATTAATGGCGTGTAGCCGAAAGGGTACAACGTCACTCACCCCCCTATGAGAGATCACAGTCACCCACCCGAAGACAAACACCACCGAAGAGAACTACGTCTTGCACCCGGGGTCCCACGTCCCCGAAGCCATCAACGTCGTGTAACTCAGTCATCAGCACCGTGTGCCCGAATCAACGGGGTTCCGTACACCCTAGAAGGGTCTGGTCCCAAGCTTTAACACAGGGGTCTTAACGTTCCACCTAAGAATTGGTAAGTGACCTGGTGGTGATTCGAGGAGAACCAGAGAAATAAATAAAAAATTTTGTTTGTGGAAAAAAATTCACCTGGTAAAAGTTTCAGAAATAACTTGAACAATGTTATAACGAAGACAAAGTACAAAACAAAAAAAAAAAAAAACCGACATTCCGTACACACTAGAATCGACAGGTTGGTCCCTAGCTTGGATGTGGGAGACGTGACCTTCCGTTTCAGAATTGGTGACCTGGTGGTTCCTTCAGGGGTAGAAGAATCAGAGAAATTTACGGAAAGGAGGGTCCCGGGTTTCGAGAAGGGTCCTCTAGGTAGAATGGTCACGTACGTAACATATACCTTAATGTAGGACACGAGTGTTGGGGTTGTTAGGGTCGTAACAATTATTACCAAAGTGAACGTGTAGTGGAAGACACTCAGTCCGGGACACACCAATCGCGTGATGGAAAGTCACACTAATAGAGTCACACTAAGAGACGTCCAATGTCTATGAGTCTACTCAATTTACTGAACGGTCCCGGTCTGAGTCCGACGTTTGGATCTACCCTAAATGGGGTAGGGTGGTGTGGGTCGGGTAGAAGGATAATGTGGGGGAGTAAATACCGGTAGTCTATGACGGGGTGACACAGGGGTGCGGGTCTTGAAGACGAGTGTGAGTCGTCGACACAAGTGGTCCACGACCCAACTAAACGTCCTTCTTCTCCTTCGACCTCTTCGTTTTGAGGTACCTCATATACCTAGTCTCACTACTGGCGGACTTTGGACTTCCACTCGAGGGTCGGCGGGTGAGTGGGTAGGGTAGCAGTGAGTCTCGTCACCCGACGACCCTTTTCCGTCTAGACCCGCTGTTCCTTCGGTCGAGACGTCCCGGGGAAGGAGGTGGTTGACGTGCTTCTGACGTCTCGTCCCTCTCCTCGTCGGTTCCATCCTGGGGCCCCTACCACCTAGGAAGCCACCTCCGACACCGCCCTGGGGCTGACGGGCGACCCTTCGTTCCTCATGTCCACGACCGACCACCTTTCCCAAGACCTGGACGCGGTCGACGGGGGAAGAAACGGGACACGTCGTCTGTGGGAGGGTGCTTCACCTCTTGTCCTTGCCTTCTTGGGGCACCGTGAGATACAGGACTTTCTGTTCCATTCGTCGAGGCCCGATTCACTGGGTGCTTGTGGGGTAGTCAGGGACGGTACAAGACCACGATGACATCGGGACGATACAACTGTAGGGAAAGATCCTGAGTCTTATTGGGACTCTTTATAAAGACAGTAGGGGTGAAATCTCTACTCTTTTTATCCCATTTTTAGTAAAATGGGATAAAATAATAAAAACATATTATTTTATCCCATTTACTGAACAACTCTTAGTTTGTTCATTTAGCCACCGTCACACACAGACACCCAATCAACGAGTCAACACAAGAACCGTTGGAATACCTGACATCGGACGGTCCGAGGAGACAGGTACTTTAAGAGGTCCGTTCTTATGACCTCACCCAATGGTAAAGGAAGAGGTTAACCACCGTCATGATCGGAAGTTTGGGTCTAGAGACCTGTGCCCGAAACCCACTGAAGGGTCGACAAGGTGTTGGTTGAGACAGGGTACGACAGGTTCCGTCCACCTTTCGCCTCTTATTCACCAGTTTCGTGAGTCAAATTACGTAAAGTTGTAAATTACCCGTGGATAATACACGGTCCGTGGTACGATTCACAGGAAGTCAAGTCAAGTCAGTGAGTTAACACAGGCTGAGAAACGTTGGGGTACCTGACGTCGTACGGTCTGAAGGGACAGGTAGTGGTTGAGGGGACTCGAACGAGTTTGAGTACAGGTAACTCAACTACTACGGTAGGTTGGTAGAGTAGGAGACCGTAGGGGAAGAGGAGGACGGAAGTTAGAAAGGGCCGTAGTCCCAGAAAAGGTTACTCAGCTAAGAAACGTAGTCCACCGGTTTCATAACCTCAAAGTCGAAGTCGTAGTCAAGAAGGTTACTTATAAGTCCTGACTAAAGGAAATCCTATCTGACCAACAGAGAGGAACGTCAGGTTCACTGAGAGATCTCAGAAGAGGTTGTGGTCCCAAGTTTTCGTAGTTAAGAAGTCGCGAGTCGAAAGAAATATCAGGTTGAGAGCGTTGGTATGTACTGATGACCCTTTTGGTGTCGAAACACAGGATTCAACGTTCTCTTTAGTCTGGATCCAGACGTCGGAAGGTCCTCTAGTCTCACACTTCCCCTGACACAGAGAAAGTGGAGCCATAAGGGTCCCGGGACCTTGTGATCCGCACGAGGGTCGGGACCGGTCGACAGGCGACTCGGGAGGACCGTTGATAGGAACGTCCTGAGGGGTCTCGGACTCCTCTTGGGGCGGGGCCTCGGAGCCTCGCGCCGCCTCGGGCCGGGCGGCCCGATGAGGCACAGACGCCGGCACGGCCCGGCCAGAGGGCCCGATGGGTAGGCGAGGCGGGCGGCGATGGGCGCGAGGGGTCGCGCGAGGGGGCGGTGGCCGGCCTGCGTGAGCAGCGGCGGGGCCCGGGGCCCGAGCGGACCGGCGAGCGCGTCGCGGAGAGCGTGTGACGCCTGACGCCCGCACGTGGACTAGGCGCTCGTTCTGCTCCGGCCCGGCCACCTCTAGTCGCGAACTCGGAGGACCGCAGGAGGCCTCCGCGGGCGTGTGGCTCCGGGCGCAGGTCCCCTCCCGCCCCGTCGCCCCGACGCCGGGCCTCCCCGCTCCCTAATCCGCTCCAGGGCGGCCCGTTCTCCTATCCCGCACCCCTGGTGACACTCGGACGCCTCAGGCCCCTGCTCCGCCCTTACCGCCTCCCACCTGGTCTAACACTTTAGCCCCACGCAAACGAGGGACTAGTGACCGACACAAGAGTCACCCACACCCAATACGGGAGAATCCTGGTATATCTAATAATTTAAATGCCGGGTTAGGGGTCTCTCCGAATACCTTTGATTGTAGTCATTGGATTGGGGCTACTGATAGGACACAGGAAGGATCCTGCGTAAATACGAAGGGTGGGTGGGAGAGGGGAACGAGAGGTCCTTGCTTGAGGACCAAGGATCCCTTGAAAGAGTCGTTCAGGTCTAATCTCTCCGGTGAACGGAGTTTCCATGTTGACAGGACTGGATTCCCCCTCGGGTCTTTTAGTGGCACTTCTGTCCTGGAACCCCGTGGGAAGAGTCCGTAGACCCTGGACCCATGGATGGTCAACCGGTCCCTCCCCAAGTTCCCGTAAAGAAACGGCGGACAGGGGGGTCGGACGGGTGTTGGGCCCAGATCGGTCTCGTTTCCTAAGTTCGGAGGATCCGAACCGGAGGACGGTTTCGGGGGAAGTCGTCGCACGGGTCGTAAGAAAAGTAGAGATCAAGGATCTCTTCCCCGAGGAGTGAGTAAGGGTCTGGGTCTTTCGATTTAGTTCACTCCTAGACAGAAAACTGGGGAGGATAGATGACCAAGAGGGACCGAAACGTGTTTTATTCGGAAAGTTTGTTAGTAACAGGGGTCCTTTCGAACAGCTCGAAGGACTTCCAAATTCTTCTACTTCAAGCTGAGAGGGGTCTTTATTACCTTCCTCTTTCTACGAGTAACGAGAAGGGTGGGTGGTGACGCAGAATCTCCGGCCTACCTTAGAAACCAGAGTCCGGAGAGTGGACGGAACGAGGGGCCACACGTCCCGGGTCCTCTGTCCGGTCCCGTCCGAGGGATTAATGTGTTTGGCCGTCTTATACCTCTCTAACCAGGTGACAGATCGATCCGGTACGGGCACGGCGGTGGTGAAGGACGTGTCAAACCTCCTTTCTGTCAGTAGATGGAACACTTCTATCTTCCGCTAATTTTACTACGTCTTCTTCGGGAGACACACACGACTGGAGAGAAGGGACTATGAAGATCGCGTAGAGACCAGGGAGGAGTCGAAGGACTCGAGGTCGAGCCTGGGACGTGGTAGGGTGTCTTCTGGAGGGCTCCAGGGTCAAGGGGTGGTGAGGTGCATCCTGTTCAAAACAGGGTCGGGTTCCCGTCGTTGTAAAGATCAACTGAGGGAGGGGCGGAGTATTGGACGTCCAGCACCAGGAGGGTCGAGGGACGGGGATACGTGAAGAGGCCCGAGTAGACACGTCCATACGGAAACGTCGAGACGAAGGAGTGGGGTCTTGACGAGGGGAATGAAAGGGTCCACGGACTAGATCCTCGGTTACATACGCCCCCACCCCCACCCCCCCTTGTGGGGGGGTGTTCAACGAGTCCGTCCACCCTCTACGTGCTACATCAGAGTCTGTCCATGTAGGGTCAGTTGGACCTCTCCGTTCCCACTGCTAATTCCGCTCTACTCCCGTTCGACATGAGATTAGGGGTCACGACGTAGGGACTCCCCGGCCGAAGGGTCCGAGTTCAGTTTAGACGGAATTTTCCCCCCTCCCCCACCTCGTTCCGTCACCAAAACAAAAACAAAACAAAACTAGAAGTAGAAACATAATGACCGTAGATCGTCTCACGGATCGTGTAAGACCTACGAGTTATTTGAAAACTACTTTACTTCACTATTGAAACAAAGTGAATTAGTTCCTCTTGTTTGTTTAGTGGATTTTTATGGTCAACAAAGGGAAAAGAGAAAAGAAGAGTAGAAGGAAGCAGTAGGAAGTGGGAGAGACCTTTAGGGTTTAACAACTAAGGTTTTAGTAGTGTGTGAGCGAGTAAGTAAGACTACAAGAAAGAAAATAAGTACCTGGTACTTCACACGATCTGCGACCCCTCTGTCACACTGATACGGTACTGTATGGCTTCTCTGTCAGAGTACCTCCTTGTGTCTATTATTTGTCCAATCGTATTGTGTCACACCTTTTGCGTTACTGTCTTCATCTATGTTCCACGAGATCTTCGTACATTTTCGTCGTAGATTGGGTCTAATCCCCAAAAGTCGTTTCCATAGAACCTCCTCTTGTTCGGACTTGAATCAGAATTGGCTTTCTAGTCAATTAGCCCACCTCCTTTCTTTTCCTACTTTCCTGTGTATAAGGTCTGTCTTCGTCGTATATTTTTTACGAATCATTCATCTTAGGAATGAAGAATCGTGAGTATTTTACACCTAGTTGGTCCCCGTTTACAAAGTTGACCCGAAGGGACCACCGAGTCTACCATTTCTTAGGTGGATGTTACACCCTCTGCACCCAAGTTAGGGACCCAACCCTTCTAGGGGTCTCCTCCCGTGTCGTTGGGTGAGGTCATAAGAACGGACCTCTTAAGGTACCTGTCTCCTCGGACCGTCCGATGTCAGGTACACCAGTGTTTCTCAGTCTGTGCTGACTCGTTGATTCGTGTCGTGTTTACAAATATAATCGTGCCTGTTTCTGGTCTGAACACGGTCACCGTTTCACACCCTCGACTTGGACTCTGAGGGCCTAATCCAACCATAACCGGAGGTCAACCATCGTAGGATTCGAGGGTTTTATTTTTACATTTAGGAGAGACTTCTTTTGGTAGAGGAATTTAAAAGTCTCTGATTCCGATTAATTTCTACTCAACTGTTCCTTTCCTGTAGTTTGTGTCTTCCTTTGTTTAGTGGTTCTTACTTTCAGTCGTTTACATTCTTCGTTATATAAATCTGGTGGTTCCAGAAGCTTATAACTTTAATAGTACGTATTTTGTATTTTATTAATACTTTACGAACTTCTTTATTTTCTGTGACAATATTTTTTACTCGTTCGCTACTGTGATAGTTTTCACTAATTCAAACTTTTCCTTGTTTATCTTGAAAATATTTGTCTTTATACTGGATAACTTTATTTTTATATTTACTTTCTCCAATTTATGTCGACTTCTCTCAATCAAATAGACTTTTTTGATAGGTCTTATCCTATGTCTGTCTGTTCCTTCACTTTATGTACTCTTTTTCTCTAATTCCGAGTCCAGTACACCTTACTCGCAAAGGGACCACCGAGTCTGTCATTTCGTAGACGGACGTCACGTCCTCTGGGTCCAAGTTAGGGACCCAACCCTTCTAGAGGGCCTCTTTCTTTACCGTTGGGTGAGGTCATGACAACGGACCTTTTAAGGTACCTACCTCCTTGGACCATCCGATGTCAGGTACCCCAGTGTTTCTCAGTCTGGGCTGACTTGCTGAAGTGAAAGCGAAAAGAAAGTACACCTTACTTTTCCAGATTGTAAAGTAGTTCTCGAGTTTCCCCTCTTATCTCTCTACCTCCTCTCCGTCATAAAACCCTCAAGTCAAGTCAAGTCAAATCAGCGAGTCAACACAGGTTGAGACGTTAGGGTACCTGAAGTCGTACGGTCCGGAGGGACAGGTAGTGGTTGACGGCCTGAGATGGGTTTGGGTACAGGTGACTCAGCCACTACGGTAGGTTCGTAGAGTAGGAGACAGCAGGGGAAGAGGAGAACGGGAGTTAGAAAGGGTCGTAGTCCCAGAAAAGTTTACTCAGTCCATTACTGACGTTAAAAAAATCTTGAGTACTGTTTGTATTTATATGTGCAAGTTTGTACTTATATGTATGTTCCACAAACACTTCCAAAGGTGTGGATGGATTTTACATCATTTTGACCTCGTATGGTTTCCTTTTCTCTGTCAGAACAACTGACTTTTTTACGTGTCGTACTCTCAACACTCAATTCAAAATAAACCCCGTTTTACTCCTGATATCGGATCCTCTGTCGTAAAGTCTATCGGGACTCTTTGACGACGTCTCCGTTACCCCTTCCACTCACATTATACTAAAATCACTTCCCCCCTATCGATGTCAGTCCGTATGTAAAACCGCCTCCGAACGACGATCAGTACTTCTCGTCTACGGGGACAATTACTAAAATTACGAAAAGATCTTCTATGCTCTTCTACGGTCTTAACCCGAGTATCCTTGAAGGGGTCACCAGGTCACCAATTTTTAGGTGCAACGTTTCGTCCCCTGCGTCCAAGTTAGAGACCAGACCCTAGGTTCTAGGGTGTACGTCACTTCGTTGATCTCGGTGTTGATGGTTTGGGACCTGTGAGATCTCGGGCGTACGGCGTCGATCTCTCGACAGAAAGGTACTCAACGTTTCTGGAGACACGGTGTTGCTTCTGGGTTGTGTCGGTTTATTTATTTATTCAGAAAAAATTCTATTTCTTAATCCGAGTATTTTAGAAGAGGACTTTTATAGATAACCTTCTGGACAAGACGGTTGAAAAAGGGTCTTGTGTCTCACGGAGTAAGGACTAGAAGTGGGACTTGAGGAGAGTCTCCTCACAACCAAATCATGGACGTCACTGAGTTCTGACGGAGGAACATCTCCATCTGCCGTTCACGGTCAAATATCAGACGTTAGAATTTCCGACAGTCTCCCTTTTTCCAGAATGTGTAAATCTGTTATTATTTTCTTTAGCAATCTTTCACTTGTTAAAGAAGTTTTACTACCCATTTTTATCGATAATTGGATCTTATGACATGGATGGTTACGTCAGAAGGTTTATACTCCCATTTTATGTAATAGCCTACCTGTTTTTGATGTCAAATGGCAGTTGTGATTTTCTTGAGGATTTCTGTGTAGAATCCTTCTTCCTTTTAATAAGGTTTTCTGTCCAAACTCTACTTCTTTCTCATCACAGGTTTCTTAATCATTTTTACAACTGTTTAATTTATCATAGAATATTTTACTTTTATTATAAGTAAACACCGAAAGTTTTGGAATATTTATTATATGTCCTTTTATTATCCTACATTTAGTCCCTCTCTCAATAGTCTTAATTTAATAAGGATTCAGAAATTTAATAAAACCCTCCTCTTCCACCAATTTTATAATTAAAGTCTAAAATAACTCATAAGTTCCCTTGTAATAGTCTCATTGACGTTTTTCTTCTTTTATTCTCTTAACCATATTCAAGGTATGACTATCTAATCCTTTGTTTGTGTTTGAGTTAGTTAAAGAAAATTTCGGTTCTCTTCTTTTTTTTTTCATATCTTTTTACCCTCTTATCTCTCACTTTTTTTTTCTACTATCTTTGTGTCGATTTAATATCTAATATTTATTTAATATTTACCGGACTTAATCAATTTTACGTTGAACTACCTGTCCTAAAAAATTAGGTCGATATTACAACAAATTTACTATGTGTAAGGTTTGTTTCTGAACCTTTTCAAATTTCACGTCACGACGTTTTTCTACACGGTCCGTCTATCATTCGGTGTCCTTCGTCCCTATCGATCATTATTTTCTATTTACCTGAATCCTGGTTTTCAGAGTAATGTCATCCTACAAGGGTGTAGTACAAACGACTCTGTCAGGACCGATTGAGGACAATTTGTCTACAGAGGAAACAATAATCCTTATTTACCCCATAAAACTTAAACCCACGTTTATCAAATGAAGTCCTCTGTAGTCATCTCCTCATTTCTTTACCTAGCCGTTTCTCTAGTTTTGGTTATTCCCTATACAATAGTTTGGTCGATTATGACACCTCGAGTCACGACGACCCTCGGGGCCCTCTGCCGCAATTTGTCTAAACTCTATTAGGGGTGACTCTCCGTTCCTTTGACGCCACAGCTAGGTCGCTTAGGGGTAGGTAGTAATCAAATCCCGAAGAAAATAATGGAATTAAGGACCATGAGGGTCGGACTGAAAGTACATAGGGTCATACGAGGGGTTTGTCTTAACGTCCATACGTGTGTCTTATCGAAAGTCACATCTCCCTTTGAGACCCCTTAATATTCACTTCGGAGTTATCACAGACATCGATGTATTTTAGTTTTCTAAACAAAAGTGGGTTTTGTTTGTGATTTTGACTTAATACACGTAGATTAATTAATTAAAGTTTGGTATACTTTATTCTCTGTAGGGACCACCAGGTCACCAATTCTGAGACAAGAAGGTCACGTTCCCCGGACCGAAACTAGGGACCATTCCCTAGGGTGTACGACGTACCGGTTTATATATATATATATATGTGTGTGTATATGTATATGTACATATATATACTTCATTTTTAACTATGACAATGTCTCTCTTTAAATCGTTAGATAAAAACGTCACCTTCTAGCGTTTCGTAGAAAAGCTAATCGTTAACCATTTTGCCTGAACTTTTCTATCATTTCTAAACGTTCTAAAGTCATCAAATTATGCGTTACAAACAAAACTTTTATATGTTTCTAGATACGGTTAATTTCTTATATATCAGAAGACTTCTTATTTGTTTTACAAGAGGTTTATAACTGGTACACGTAACTGATTCCGTATTTAGAGTTACTTAAATCCTCCCAACAATAGTGTATCTATTGTTTTCTTGTGAAGAATTATTGAGTACACAATTTCTTCTTTAATACTATCTTTAAAATTTTGAATTTAGACGTAGTTTGAAACTTTGAGGATCTTCCCCGGAGAAACCGTCAGGTTACTGACACTGAAGAGTTAAGGTGACGTTCAAAGTCAAGGACCAGCTCCTTGATTCTAGGACGTACGACCTACCTCACCGGTTTTTTTTTTTTTAGTGTTGGAGAATCTTCTATTGTCTCGTGGAACTACTGAGACCTATGTCGTTACGAACTCTATGTTGTGGTTTCCGTGTTAGGTACCTTCTGTACTAATATTCGACCTTAAGTGATTTACTTTTTGAGGACGAAAGACTTTCTATTACAGTTGGCTTGTTCTTTTATTCGGTGTCTGACCTTCTTTTATAAACGTTTTCTGTATAGACTACTTTATACTTTTTGTTTTACGACAATGGGTCATATATGTTTCAATTATATGTGTTATTATATGGGTTATATATGTTTTAATTTTAAGTTGTTTTTCTTTTGTCTGTTGGACTAATTTTTTATCTGTTTTCTAGACTTGTCTATGGAGTGGTTTCTTCTATGTGTCTATCGATCATTTCTGTACTTTTCTACGAGGCACAGTATACAGCAGTCCCTTTACGTTAAATTTTGTTGTTAATAAAATTTTTGTTGTTGTTGTTGTGACGTGTTGATAATCTCACCGGTTTTAGGTTTGGTGACTGTTGTGGTTTACACTATTCCTGTCTCTTATTATTAAGACTAAATAACCACCACCCTTATGTTTCACCATGGGTGTGAAACTTTTTTCATACCGTCAAAATTTGTTTTCATTTAGATAAGAATGTACACGAAGTGAGTTAACACAGGTTGAGAAACACTGGGGTACCTGACATCGGGAGGTCCGAGGAGACAGGTACCCTAAAGGGTTCGTTCTTATGACCTCACCCAACGGTAAAGGAAGAGGTCCCCTAGAAAGGTTGTGTCCCGAGTTTGATCACAGAGACCACGGAGGACGTAACGTCCGCTTAAGGAATGGGTGACTCGGTGGTCCTTTCGGGGTGAGAATGGTATACTAATTCGTTGACGTGAGGAACCATAAATGGGTTTACTCGACTTTTGTACAGGTGTGTTTTTGGGCGTGTGTCTACGAATATCGTCGACATAAGTAAACTATAAAGTTTACTTAAACTTTCAACGATTCTGAACCTTCGTTGGTTCTACAGGAAATCATCCACTGATCTCTTTCTTTGACACGATGAGTTAAGTCAAAATTTATAATTTAGTTTTGTTTTGTTTTGTTGTCGTTTTGTGACCGTTCGAATTCTTTGGTAGTGTCCGTTCTTCTTGGTTTTCTCTGTCTACTGATTTACGTTGCACCATAGAATCTATCCTAGGACCTTATGTTTTCCCTGTAATCCATTTTTGATTCCTTTAGGCTTATTTCATACCTAAATCAATTATTTTTTTTTTTTCTTTCTTCGATACCATGATTAGTAGGTCCTTTACGTTTAGTTTTGGTGTTACTCTATAGTGGAGTATAGTTACTCTTCCTGATGGTCGTTTTCTTTTTTTTTTTTTTTCTGTATTCACAACTACTCTCTGGCCTCTTTTTCCCCTTGGGGTCCCGTGGTAACTACCCTTACGTTTGACCGTGTTGGTGAGACTTTTATTCACACCTTGAAGAAAATTTTTAATTTTTATCTTAATAGTATACTAGATCGTTAGGGTGAAGACACATATATAGGTTTTCTTAACTTTAGATCTACAGATCTCTATAGACGTGGAGGTACAAGTAAAGTCAGAAGAAGTGTTATCGGTTCTATGTCTTTGTGGATCCAAAGGTATAAGTACGTAGTCCCCTATTTACGTATTTCTTTTACACCATATGTGTACGGGACCTTATAATAGATCGCTACTTTTTCTTCCTTTAAAAGGACAAACACTGTTGAACCTACCTGGAACTCCCGTAATACGATTCACTTTATGTAGTCTGCATCTTTCTAATTGTAGCATGTCATAATGAATATCTCTCTTGAAAATTTTCTGTTTGAGTCTCTTTGTCTTTCATCTCACCATAAATGGTCCCCAACTCCCCATCCCCTTACCCTTTATAACCAGTTTCTCATGTTTGAAGGTACACATTCTAGTTGTTCAGACCCCTAGGATATATGTTGTCTTAAACTTAGTCTTTTTTTCTTTAATTAGACCTTAGTTCTAACGTCCCTCTTTATAGTTATTGGAGTCTATGCGTCTACTGTGGTGCGAATACCGTCTTTCACTTCTCCTTGATTTTTCGGAGAACTACTTTCACTTTCACCTCTCACTTTTTCAACCGAATTTCGAGTTGTAAGTCTTGTGCTTCTAGTACCGTAGGCCAGGGTAGTGAAGTACCCTTTATCTGCCCCTTTGTCACCTTTGTCACAGTCTGTAATAAAACCCCCCCGAGGTTTTAGTGACGTCTACCACTGACGTCGGTACTTTAATTTTCTGCGAAGGAGGAGTCTTCTTTTCAATACTGGTTGGATCTATCGTGTAAGTTTTCGTCTCTGTAATGAAACGACTGATTCCAGACAGATCAGTTCCGATACCAAAAAGGACACCAGTACATACC